>WEIV01030208.1:2101-15645 GCA_013390005.1 Calyptomena viridis
CTGGCCAACTCCTCCAGCTTAACTATTCTTGTCCAAACTCTTTAGCTTTGTGTCCTTTTGGAAGAGTGTATTTCATATTTTTACCCTGGTAGCTTCTTATGGGTTTCTCTTTCCTGTCTTATTCTTCAGACACAAGAATCTAAGCAACAGAAATAATGCCCACTGAACAGTTAATTGATAGATATTGATAGATTGTACCTTTTTTCCTCTTAACTCTTCCCACATCCCCTCCATGCCATTCTCTATAATGGATGTTACTACAGATTTTTCTGCTTCATAGGGTGTCCCCATCATTAGGAATGCCAGGATTATAGGACAGAATAGGGTAGCTGAGGGGAGGAAGAGAACTGGAGCAGAAGGGAGAGGGCAGGGCAGCTGAGATAAATACAAGTAGCCTGTGGGACAAATGGGGAGACAATGAGATTTACATTTTACTTCCTCACAGAAACTGTCTGTGGTCATCTTGGAGAGCACTGTCTCCTTCACTATCAAACCATAAGAATTACCAAACTATAAATATGTATGAGGAGTAGGTAAGGAGTGGTCAAGAGGGAGAAGTTGTGTATAAATATTTGAAGTTGTACTGGAAGAATCAGATAAAAGAAGATGATGGGGATAGAAAAAAAGAGTGTGAGCATAGTGGAGGGGCAGTTGGAAAGAAATACTCCTTCTAGGGAATGTTTTTGGACTCCATTTAAAGATGAAAAAAAAAGATCAGATAGAAAACCATTTTGGAGCCTCTGCCAAAAGTTTATATACATTCATAAATCCAGGCTTAACACAATCTTTCTCTGTGGAGACTATGGCATTAAGTTAGTTAGGTCAGACTATGCTGACCAGAAGCAGAAGGTGTGGTACCAGGCTAAAATTACATTTAGACATATTTTGCTCTGTAACCATAAGACAGCAGGCAATTTCTAATCTTAAGAATTGAGTTTATCAATCTTCATGGACTTGATGTCTGCGTATGTAAATGTAAGAATATTTAAAAAACAATTAAAGTAATTTGTCAGAATCCACCATTTCTCCTGGAAAAATAGTATATTGAAACTGCAACACAGTAAGTCCTCATTCTAAGCAGTGGAATAAATTACACTACACCATGCCAGACTGACATTCCCAGTCTATTGCATTTGATTTAATACTTTTAAACTTTGTTATAATAAGTTTGGCTGGAAAAATTGGAGCTACAGATGTGCATCTCTACAATTCAAATATTATGGCTTCCCTCCAGCATGGCCTACTTTCTTCAACCTGAAAGAAAAACTGAATGAGAGAAACTTGAACAGTTGCATTGCAGGAATCAGACATTGACTGCAAGATCAATGGTTTAGAGTGGCAGTGATCCAGTGTGGTGGCAGAAGGTGTCTGTAATAAAATCCAGTCTGGGAAGCTAAAGCAGATGATAGGGGTGCACATGAAACCATCCATTAGTGATTAAAGGTGCCTTCCCTCTTAAAATATTGCAGACCCAACGCCTGTGATCCCATTTGCAGTTTATTGTAGTGGTGACAGTCAGGTGTCAAGCCTTGTCCTTTGTCTGCTCACGAACACGATGTATTTTGTACAACATAACCCTTGCAAAAAAGTCTTGCTTTCCTCTCAGTGCTATTTTTACCATCTTCTGACAGCAGTAACAACTTCCCAAGGGCAGGTTGTTAGAGAAATCTGAAGAAAAATATAAATATGAGCTTCTGAACTAAACATGTGTTCAAGTTTTAGCAGTAACCTCCACACATATCAGAGCCACACTTTTGATCTCTGCCTTCCTGACTTCACGTTATTTCTACTCATTTGGCTACAGGCCCTGAGAAGTAATTGCTGATAAGAAATGTTACTGAGGACAGATAGAAATGTTAATGATTATGTCTGAGCTACACCTGAAATCGTGTAACAACCCATGTCTTACAAGGGCTAATTATATAATTAGACTGTGATACGGATGAAATGCAGCAATCACAAAACCCAGGCTGAAGAAAGGAACTTTGATGTATAAATTTTGATAAAGATTGTTCTCTTGGATACTGTCTCAGCATTTGAAGTTGCAAAAAAGTAGAAGTTCAGGATGCTTTCTCAATACCTGTTCTGTGAACAAATATTTTTTTTCAGAGATTCCTCCTTCCTATTCTCCTAAATGCTCTATTCATCTATTTTTAGATTTCCTTTACAGTAATTGGCCCAACCAGGACCTAACTTTTATGACATAAAGGCCAAACAAAATATTTCTAATTCTGACTGAAAAATCCCGTGTTCTCACACATAAGGATTATGCCAAACAACACACCCAACAGCCAAGAATTTGGTGAAATTATTTCTTAGCTTTCTAAAATATCTTTTAAACTCGTGACTGCTAAATCCTAAGGAGGAGAAAAAAATGCATAATATCCACCTTTTGTCCTTTTTCCTGATCTTCACCTTTAATTTGTTCTCAGAGACAAGGTACTGAGCTATATCTGTCCATTTTTAGTCTGAATCATAACAGCCATTCTTTTTGGTTTGTTCCTTAGCAGTAAAGTCTTTCAAACAAAGAAGCATCATTTTCATTTTACGTAGTACAAATAACATTTAAAGTCACCAATATTAGTAAAAAATATGCTTGCTAACATCTCACAGAAAAATATAATAGGAAATGTTTTATTTTATTAGATAACATTAATGGATAATAGCGTCTGGACTTGGTAAAATATTTTGAAAACTTGATGATGTTTCTTTTGTTTATATTTTTTAAGTGTAAATTGGGTTTAGCTGCAGTTCACTCACAAGTGTTAACCCTACAAGGCTTGCTTAGGGACAACAGGTAAAATGACTGTATGTACATAACCACAGCTAATTATATAGCATGCAGTGGCAGTGATTCTTTAGCCTCTTTAGGGATAAGGTTAATCCATTCTAAAATTATAATTTCCTTTATAAAAGCTCTACTGCACTTAAATTTTATGTAGATCTCAAAGAGCTTTTAATTCCTTTTTCTGATCCTTCATTTCCCCTGGAGAACTGCCTACTGCTAAGGCCTTTCTAAGTCTAAGTATTATATTTAATGGATACTTCGCCTTGCACTGGAGGAGTCACTGGATTCCCAGGAGATATTTCGGTGGCAGCACCTGAGTGCACCAGTAAGAGAATGACAGGAATCTTCCATTCTGATCCCTCAGTGTGAATTTCTCTGTGCCACTGAATATCTGCAGTCAGAGATGAAGGTCCATGATTAAGGTCCTGGTGCTTCCTGTCGTGGTTTCTGTTTGTCATTAAATGGAAGAAGAACATCCACTCTTCAAGGTTCACTTTTTTCTTGTATTTGAGATGGTTACTCTGCAATCAGTGTTTTTAGGCACAGGGCTAGAATAAATTTTTATTGTCCATTAAGGTTTTTAAGCTCTTTAATGTTACTGCCTGTATGGCAAAAAAATTAAGTAAAAGCTTTTATATAAATGCTTCATATTTGCCTAGGGAAAACTATCCTGAAAATAAGAGTAGCATTTTAGAACTGCAGGCACCTGATGTTCTACAGATACCAGTGAAAAACAAATTTAATCCAATAATATGCAGTTCCTTAAAAAGAGAAGATGTAATAGATCTTACATGCTGAATTAATTGATTTTACATGTAAATGTAATCCTTTTCTAAAGACAGATTTGTTCCCAAGAATACAATTTCAAGTAATGAGGCTGCCTAAATCTGATGGTGCTTTTACCTCATGTTTGAAAGCTTCAAAGATGAAAGAGAAATTCATAATCATTTTGCAGTCACATTTAAATAATTCATTTACTTGCTTACTATTTGAAGCATACTAATAAAGTGAAATATCTTTCACAGTGAAGATTTCACAGTCAAAAATATTAAATTTAGCTAGGAAATAGAACTTACTAAGCTAATTTTTGATCATTCCATTGAGGTTGGTTTTGTGAATACTGTACTTCTGTAAAATTTTCCAAAATGTGCAATGCATCGTTTTCTCATTTGCTGTGCAAGCAGATATAAGGCATAAGATCTTTGATGTGAAGAGAAAATACAGGTAAAGAACTATAGCCCAGATACACCTCAAAGCTTGTAAATGATACAAACCTGTGTATCCAGTGAAATCAGACATTGGATGTCATATTGGACTCAGGAACAGAACTCGCATGGTCTTCATGAGGAAGGTGATTATCCCTCATGAAACCACAAGTTTAAATTTTTATTTGAGAGAATCTTCCCTTGGAAAATGATATTATAAATATTCTAAATTCAAGCAAGAATTCTGCTCTGTTTAATATTGTCTTTTTTCTTTTTCCTTTTTTTTTTTTTAATAAAGTGATGCGGGGGGTTTTTTTAGTACTAGGAGGCCAAGCCTCTCCCCTGAAAGAGGCATTTAAAGGGATAGCACACTACAGGTGTAGCTACTCTAGTTAGTGATATGCCAAAAAGTACAACAAATATGGGTGTTAAAATTAGACTTTCATGAAGTGGAGACATAAGCATAAAATATGTTCAGTGGTGTATCATCACAGATTCCATTTTGAACACTTGAATATGAAATTTCCTCCCATTTGGATGGAAGTTGTGACACAGCACAGTTGAATTATTTCAGTCAGAGCATGGATGAAAGTATTTATACCATTTAATAACTTCCTTGCCTTGAGGAAAACATAGTGGGAGTGTGATAATGAAAATGTTAAGTCTGATTTTTTCAGAAGTGACAATGTGATTGGCAAGATGAGTGACTGGTTGCTTTGCTAGATGAGAGTTTTCTTATGAAAAGCTGCCTGAGATGGCAAGTTGGTGTCTGTCATATACAAGGACACTTTCATGTTTTTGATAGTCTATCATTACATCAGCAGAAAGTGCTGAGGAGGAGAGAGGTTGTTAGACAAAAATGTAGAGCAAGAAGAGTTAATTTGCTGCAGCACTGCCATTGTTTCAGGTACTTGGAGTGAAGTGAGAAAATTCCATAGGAGAAGGAACAGGTAAGATTTCAAAGGAAGTAGGAGTATGTAAGCATGCATTCAGGAGATCTGAAAGTACCTTGGAGTGCCTCATACCTTTTGGTCTGTAAAGGTAAAGGTGGTTGGGATCATCTTTGCAATGGATGAGTCTCTTTGTGGATTTGTAAATATATGTGGATTTATAAATCTTCTGGATTATGAACTCCACTGAAAACAGTTTTTGCAAGTCCTTAATTGTTATCTCAGAAAATGATTGAATTTGTGTATTACCACTGCATCTTGACTGTGATCAGTTTGATACTGGGTTAATTATAGTATATATAGGCAACTAGATTTTATTATTTGAGATACTGTATTAATTTTTGATAAAAACATTAGTAATAAAATTGTTTATTAGTAATAAAATTACCAATGGTCTTAATGCCTTCCAGAGGATGGCATTAGAATTGCAGAACTGTTTCTCAAGTGAAACACTACAGTATGAAGTACAGTATGACTATAATTTTCCCCAGTGTTTGCTGTTTACAGTGGCTGCCTCTAAGCTCCCCCATTATTCATAAGAGTTGAAAGCTAAAGTTCACAGTAGCTGTTAGGGGTTTTAATGAGTATTATTCTCTAGGTAATATTGGTTCTAAGTTCGTAATGTAAAAATATGGTAGAACCATTTTATGTTCTTAGTGAATATGACCAGAATAAATCTGGGTCTTTATCACCAATTTAATTTTTCTTGACACTTTGGAATAAATGACAACATTTCAAACTATTTTTAGAAACCTTGTTGATACAATTTTTTTTTATAGCTGTTAATGATTTCCATTCTTTAATTGCAGATGTGAGCTGCTGTAATTCCACACTTTCCTTACTAGAAAATTAAGCAAGTCTTCTGCACTGCTGAGATTTAGAAATAACAGTGGCTCTTTGCATTTGCATAAATGAACTTTGCAAGGTTGTGGATAACAGTATCCTATCTCTCTGGCATCATTCTCATAATTCCTAGATAGACTTCCTTTCTTAATTACTTGTTAGAATATTTAGGAATTGTAAGTTTTATTTCATAGAAGGAAACAAAATTTGTTTTCTTCCTCCTTCAGATTGTTGGGGGTTTTTTTAATGTATTTTTTTCATGACTAAACATGGAAACTGTAGGTTTTAAAAATCAGTTCGAAAGAAATTAATGCTTCATTAAGCCTATATAATAAATTCACTTCTAATTGTTTAGATGAAACAGTATTTTAATTTGTTAGTTGTGTTTCAAATAAATCTAATTTTTAAATTTGAAATTATTTTGGTTTGTAGAAGTAATGTAGCACATACTGAGTTATATACTCAAATATGGATAATTTTGAAACTGACATATTTGCTAGGAAGCTATCATTATTCTTTTGTTGGTTATAGTAATTTAAATTTACATTCCAGTAATTAGTCCTGGTTTGTCCAAGGACTTGATCATGTATGAACCAGTAAAAGTTAGCCCCTTAAATTAGTGGCCTAACCAGTGAAACAAATTACAGCTTTTTGAAGACAGTGGCAGGTTTCACCCATTTGCTGGATGATGCACTTAAGATGATTGCTAGACATGTACTTAAGCCTCTATTAGCTCATGTACAAGATTTGTAAACCAGGAAGTGTATGAGTAGCTCTGAAGTAGAGCTAAATAATCAGCTATTTTTCAAGTAAATTCATTTCACATTATGGGGTGTTAAGCCCTAAGTTTTTTCATCAATTTAGAAATAAGAGAAAATCAATTAGTTTTCCTGAAAACATTTTAGAATCACATTTTCTGGTAATAGGTGTTAGACCAGCACAGAATCTCATTAGCAAAATGTCTACATACAGAGTGTTTCAGGGTTTAAACCTCGTCAGATATTGGCGTCAAAGGGAAAAAACAATTTGGTTTAATATGGTCAGGACAGAAATGAGAGTGTGCTGGCTCACAAACGTCTATGTCATGTAATATACATTTGGGATGTGAATAAATTATGCTATTTTGGGCAGAGTTTTTGAGGCATGCAGAAAATTGACCAGGAAAGACAAATTGGGAAGGCCATCGGAAGGAACTGTTAAAATCACAAGCACTTTTCGGGTAGTTTATTCTGCATAACAGCACTAGACTGCAAGGAAAAGTGAAACGAGCTTTCAGCCTGATTGTCATTGTCCCTGATCAGAGTGTGCCTGGTTTGCCGATGGGAGTGAGGAGAGAGGCACAGCACTGCTCCCTCAGCAGGGCAGCACACGGGCTGTACCTGGGTTTTCACCCCTGGCAGGAGGGTGCAGGTTGATGACCCCTGGCAGGAGGGTACAGATTGATGACCCCAGGCAGGAGGGTGCAGACAGATGACCCCAGGCAGGAGGGTACAGATGGATTACCCCTGGCAGGAGGGTACAGATTGATGACCCCTGGCAGGAGGGTGCACATTGATCCCCCCAGGCAGGAGGGTGCAGGTTGATGACCCCAGGCAGGAGGGTGCAAATGAGCCCTGGCAGGAGGGTGCAATTACCCCTGCCAGGAGGGTGCAGACTGATGACCCCAGGCAGGAGGGTACAGGGTGCTGCTGAAGGCCGGGCAGTGCTGGATGCTCTCCCTGATCAAATAATGCACTTTACACTCCTGAGGACTCCCCAGCATTACAGTGTCANTCAAAGGGAAAAAACAATTTGGTTTAATATGGTCAGGACAGAAATGAGAGTGTGCTGGCTCACAAACGTCTATGTCATGTAATATACATTTGGGATGTGAATAAATTATGCTATTTTGGGCAGAGTTTTTGAGGCATGCAGAAAATTGACCAGGAAAGACAAATTGGGAAGGCCATCGGAAGGAACTGTTAAAATCACAAGCACTTTTCGGGTAGTTTATTCTGCATAACAGCACTAGACTGCAAGGAAAAGTGAAACGAGCTTTCAGCCTGATTGTCATTGTCCCTGATCAGAGTGTGCCTGGTTTGCCGATGGGAGTGAGGAGAGAGGCACAGCACTGCTCCCTCAGCAGGGCAGCACATGGGCTGTACCTGGGTGATCACCCCTGGCAGGAGGGTGCAATTACCCCAGGCAGGAGGGTACAGGGTGCTGCTGAAGGCCGGGCAGTGCTGGATGCTCTCCCTGATCAAATAATGCACTTTACACTCCTGAGGACTCCCCAGCATTACAGTGTCACTGACTGCAGCCCAAACCAGTATCAATGTACAGCACTTCAGCAATCCCTGCTGTGCTGTGTGCTTGGTCACTGGTGGGACTAATGTGTGCTCATGTCTCAGTCAACATCACCAGAAAACATCTTTGAGTTGATGATATTCAGGAGCACCCGTTATGTCTACAATTTACAATTTACTAGTCTTGGGTTGGGTTGAAAAGGCTGCTTTTCAGTTATGTGTGTTTGGTTTTAATTATATTTTACCATTCCAAGTGCTGTAGAATTCGTGATAGCGTGTCTGAAGACTAAATTATGCCATTCTGTTTCATGCCAACTACGTAATAGTTTCTATTCAGTAGTAGTCAGAGTTCCATTAATAGCAAGAAGCTCACTTGCAAAGTAACACAGAATCAGGGTATGGTAGTTGGATCTGAGAGATTAGTTCAAATGTTTTCACTAAGGTAACAGTCAGAGTCATTAGAGACTGAGAAGAAACAAAATTGGAAAGCAAAATCAGACAAATTGTCTGAATTTCTGAAAGAGTAACTCTTGAGAACCTCTTTTGATCATACCTACCTGAAAGAATTTGGTAGGATGTGACATGACTACTCATTATTTAAAGAACACATCTTTACATCCATAAATAAAAACTGCTGTGCAAAAGAAGCATCAGTGAAGGGTAACATTTACTGAGAAGAAGGAAGAATACTTTGTAATTAATGGGGTTTAACTCTTTTTTTCAAGATAAATCACGTGCACACTTTCACCGAGTTCGAGTTATGGAGAACTCATGGGAAAATATATGAATACATTTCTAAAACATGCATCCCTCATATTATGTGATTATGCTTCTGGAGTTTGATGAGCAAGCTGAGTTGGAACTAATCTCTCTGGTGACCAGGAAAAACAAAAGAAGAGAATTGATTAACCAAGACTTTAGTTGAATAGAATGTTCTTCTTGGCAAAATCTTGCGCAGTAGGAAAATTAAATGTAGGTAGTGGAGAAGTTATTTTTCATTAGAGATGCTGTAAAGATCTTTGTCCTCATGCTGACCAAAAGTGCTCGTACAAGGCAGGTACTGATCATCTGGGATCTGGAAGGCTGCATTTTTGTGTCACTGAACTTATTTTAATAAGTCCTGATTTCCATGAGTGAGCTTGCAGTTCCTGTGCTCCCTGCTGTTTTCATTTTGTGACAGACATAGATGTTACTGCTGTAGGGACTGCTGCATCATGGTTTACATACAGCCTTTATCTTTTTTCCACACCTCTGGATTTAGTTTTTCCTTCCCCTTTTCAAACTATCTAGTGTAATTTAATCATTAAATCTTCAGTTTTCAGCACATTTAGAACTGTGGTGTTTTGTTTAAAAATTAAATGTAGTCAAAAAGACACTGTTCAACTTCATGATACCTGAAGCTGTCATTTCTCTTTTAATAAAAGTATTGTCGAGACATTACTGTAAAGAAGGATGTTAAAAAACAGCTTTTGGGATGAATGCATTTAAATAATATTGAAGAAAGCTTTTGTCTGTTAAGCCATTGTTTTGCTCCCTGATGAAAGTAATGAATATATTAAGGGAATAAAAAAGGTAATATAATTCTTTGAAGTTTGTACAAAGCATAATTATAGCTAGGGAGTTAAAGAATGAATACAACTGGGGGGGTGAAAAATTAATCAATAAAGCATCTTTTTATATCTAAAAATTTATACTAATACTTGGGTTTTTTTCTGCTGTTAAGAATAGATAAAATAATTTCACTTTTCTATTGCACCTGAAAAATTAGAGTCTTTGGAAATAATTTGTTCTTAAGGTAGGGTGCTGTGTCATTCTACTTTTCTTTCTTTTTCTAAAGCCACAGTTACTGGGAAAGTTAAAAAATGTTGAAAATGAATGAAAAAAAGGCAACTTTTTGTATAAGGGGATTTTAATTTGGGTTATTCCTTTTCTTCCACAATAAAGCGGAGTCCATTATTGCCCTTTTTCATAATTTTGTGTTTCAAATGATTCAAATTTCAGTCCACTTAAATCAGTACACATTGAGAAATGGGACAAGTCTGGCTTATTTACTTCAATACAGTTAGCTGCTGAAAAGGGATGTGCTTACTGTGTAGTTATTTGGGGTGGGAAATCCATTTTAACCAAGTTTCAGAGTAACTGCTTTGTTATACAACTCTTGATTAATACCTCTTTAGCAATGTGACACTGCTGCTGTCACTGCCTGGCTAAGGTATTAGAATTTCCAAGAATTTACTGTACACGACTTAGCACTGTGCTGAGCTGTGCATCGTGCACCATGTCCTGTGTCATTCTTTATTCTGGGACATGGGGAGCTTTGCAGAATGTGTTTGAGGCTGGAGAGGGAATTTTGTGGTGTGACCCTGTGAGAGGCAGTACTGGTTTCTAAGCTGCCACAAGGAATGCAAAATTATGTTTCTTAAGCTGCTGATTTCAGTTTAGCAAATGGAGAAAAAGGGGTCGTAGAATTAATTCCTGAGGGGAAATATATATGGGAAAACAAAGAGTAATAACATGAATAGCCCTTACTGCACATATCTGCTTCTCTGTTGTTTTAGGAGTTGATTGGAAGCTTTGATTGAGAACTTAAACACATTGTTGGAGTGTTAAGACACTGGTGTACTCTGTGACTGAATACTCTCTTTAAAAAGAAGCACAGGTACTTAACCTGCCATTACAGCAAGGGTGCAGGTGTTGCAAAAAATGAATATCAAATCAAAGCTAAAGCAATCAAATATCAAATCAAAGCTTTGCCACTGGCAAAGAGACTTTCTGTTGAAGTCTCATTCAGCAACTGCCCAGAATCAGAGTTGGTCACACTTACTTACTCTCCACTGTGAGTGTTTACAAGCTGGTAGGGTGACTTTGAAGACAGAAAGAAGAGTAGGAATAAGGACAGAAAAATGTGCTTGTTTTCCTCAAAGCTAAGTTGAGTACTGAGAATGTATATACAAAATGATAGCAGGGACAAATATCTAATGGCAATCCCACTTGTGAGATACCTGAGAGGTATATTTCAAATTTTGGCCTTAGCTTATATTGTTCTTATGTGCACTGTTTTTCTTCATAGCAGTGCTTAAGGGATGCTTTTGGATTGATTGCCTTTTTAAATAATAAAACCTGGTAAGTCTGTTTCCTGTTACATAGGGTGCCATGTGTTTTCTGTCTAATACTAGTGCACATTCATTTCATTTTTAAGTGAAGTGTTTTCTACCTGTGCTTAAAATCTGATCCTTTGTTCAAGATGTAGTTAGTTTTATTTTACTGAAAGCTTTTGGTTGTCTATAATCTTCTAATATTTTCATATCCGTAGTTTTAATATGTTGGTAATCACTTTGTGTCCTTTTGCAGACCCTTTAATCTCCCATCTGTAAAAAAAAAAAACACACAAACAAAAACTCATGGTTCTCTTCACCTTTTCCTTTTTTTTTCTTTAAGAATAAAAGAACTTTTATTTAGTTACCAACTCTCTACAAGTGACTTCAGTGAATGCAGAGGAATGACACTGTCTGGAGTGATAAGCTTGGATTTAAGATCAGTGGTACTTCTTGTCTATTTGGGACCTGTTTTGGCAAGCACTTTAGAATTTGATTTGTGTCATTAAAAACGATACATTTATTTTCACTGTGTGTCATTTTCACAGATGGAAAATGTTCTGGCTATTTAATTAATTAGTATTTGGTCTGTGTTGCTTCAATCTAGAAGCTGGTCTGAATTATAAAGTTTAATTTATGTTCATTTTAAAAACTTACATTTTTGCTCGAGCATTTTTTGCAGGGGGAAGTTTGACAAAAACACTGGCCCACCACTGAATGACTCCTTTTATTTCTGCATAAACGTATACTTATCTAGCTGCTTCTCCCTGGCGTGTTAATAGATATTTAGTCCTTTCAGTTTTAGAAAGTGATTTATTTGTAGGTATGGATTTGTGAACTTTTCTTCTCTCTCTTCCCATAGTTTCTCACCTCCCTATTTTTGTAATTTATTTTCCTTTTTCTTCTTGGCTCAATTTATATTTTAGCTGCTTCAAGAAAAATACTGATTTAGAGTGAGGGTTTGGTTTGGTTTTAGTATCCTTGCTTCACGTCAAGAGGTTTTTAAAATGTGCATGATGATCTTCTTTTTGAGATATGGGAAAGATCTAATGTATATTACCATGCTGGTCACTCTCACTTCAGCCTACTTTAGAGGTCAGAAAATGCATACAGTGCCAACCCACATTGCACTTTGCAGACAGAGAATATTTTTTTCCCAGTATTTTCCTATTGCATATTAATCCCTCTTGCCCCAACCTTTACTTTAGAAAATGGGCACCTGGTTTTGGCCATATGAACATTATTTAAAACACTAGTGTTGTACTTAGTAGTCATGAATTTTTGACTGGATCTTTTCCTCTCCCAATTAGACTGAGATGTGGTAGTGGTTAATACTGACAGATGAGGTCAGGAACATGAGTAATATTCCAGTGTATGAAACCAAATGAGAGCCTCCTCTAAGGTGCTGAACTCTCAGTTCTGTTTGAAGATGACATGAGCTCAGCATATTTCAGGGCAGCAATGTGTGAGATTCCCTCCTTTCATAAAGAAAAAGGATTCTAAGTCGGAAAATCAATTTTATTTTTCTTTGATAGAATTAGACACATCAAAAGGATGTTTGGCATTAAAATAGTTTATGTACTGTGGTCTAGTGCTTTTGTGGAGCTCCATTTAAATAGCTAATACCAACAAAGGCTGGATTAATTTCTGTTACTTTTAGGAAGGTATTTTATTATTGTCTTGGAAATTTTTTTTTTGCCAGTACCAGTTCTTAAAAAATAACATTTTAGAAATCAGGTAGTTAAAGCTAATAATAATACTAACTAATAATACAAACTGTTTTGATGAGTATGGAGTGTCATTTTAATGTAAATTTCTTAAATCCTTTTATCTGCTTGTATAATAAAAGCTTGCTACACCTGAGAAGGAAAACTGCTAGTTTTCACCCATAATTTTTGTTTGCAGCTCTCAGCTGTGCATTAGTATTCAGAATCAGCATTAACCGTAAAGCATTTAAAGATTTTTCAAACAATCGAACCCATCATTTTACTGAAAGAAGATACTGAACCAGAAAGTTAGCATTGTAAAATAAAATGCATAATTACTGTAATTGTTGCCCACTTCAGAATTTCAAAAGAACATGTCTTTGGTAATGGAACACAACTTCTCAGAATTCTTAAAAATTGAAACACTAAATTATGTTTTTCCCAAAAGATTGGAGAGGACAAATGTCCAGTCCTTTGAGCTAGAAAAAATATGTAGTCATCACTCAACAATTGTACAAAAGTGAAGAGGTCTTTTTTCCAACTTTTGTAAAGACAGATAACTACCTGGGAAAACTTGATGTTTGTTTTTATAGGGTTTGCTTGGATCCTTGGATCCGTGCACTGCTGGGAACATACAGAAACCAGCTTGGTGAGTCAGGGATGAAGGTCTGT
>WEIV01030208.1:20345-67490 GCA_013390005.1 Calyptomena viridis
GTTTGGTTCATTTGGCTGATCAATTGTTTTGTTGTTTTTCTGTTTTGAAAATTCAGAAAACCTCTTCCACAAAGTGCAGCTACTGTCATTCTGTGATAGAGTAAGAGAGGGTTTTTGTCACAGAACTTCTGTCTGTTTTGAAAGTCATTACATAGTGGACATGATGGTGGATACTGGATCTAATTTTTGCCTTAAGGACTTTCTTATTCCTTCATAATTCTTTGTAAAAGTAGGTAGTTACTCGAGCCATACTTCTTACAAATGGTTAATAAATGCAATTCTCATTTTTCAGAGTTAACAGCCAGAAATTTCAGTAGAAAGGTCTTGCAGAAATGCTGAGCACTGATAATTGAAGCCAATGGGAATGCAAGTTTGAATGGCTGAAGTACTGAATAGCAATCGCCTTCTGAAAAATCATTCACTAGGTTATCAAGTTTGGTGTGAAAATTAATAGGATTTTTTTTCATAGTCTGTCTATGCCCCAGTCAACTATTTGTAAAATGGAGTGATATCATCTTTCGTTTTGCTGGCCATTTTAAAGATTGATTAAGTGTAGAGAAGCAGTCCTCTGTTCTGAAAAGTGCCATAAAAAGTTCAAGACAAATGAAGAGATTTAACAGGTTTACCACAGGTTTCATCAGTTTGCAGAAGATATTAGACAGCTGATCATTAATAACTTTTAATTTATTACACATACTTAATGGCACAGGGTTTCTGAGGGAGAGATGAAAGGCAGTCAGTTAGAAACTGCATAATGTATGTACATAAGTGATGTGAATTCGTGGTTGAGTAGAGCACCTTAACATTGATGGGGTTTAATTTCCTATGAGTTTGACTGCACAGCTTTGTAATCGTGTTCTTTTAGTTTTCTTTTGCCCTTATAAATGTAAACCTGCATTCAAAAGGCAGGTGTAAAGGCAAGGACTGTTTTTGGTGAAGTAGATTGTGGCCTTATTGAAGATGATGGGAAAATTTCCATCATCTATAATTTATTCTCTAACTTTTCACTCATCTGTGATGAATGAAATGATACATGAATATGTACATGACTATCTCGAATGTCAACTTAGATATGGAAAAACATATTGCTTTATTCCTCCACTGAAACTTCATGTTCTGGCTGTTCTCATTTGGCACTTAGCTTGGGGCAGTTTTCTGAATGAAATCTTTATGTGGGATCACAGTGTCTTTTCAGAATTCCTAATGTTACTCATTATTTCATCTCCCAGAAATGTGCACAAGTGGCAGGTAGTTCCTCAGCAACGCTCCTGTCAAAACCAGAGATGATACTGGTGTGTATCTGGTCAGCTGCATTTGACATCCAGGCATGTTACCTTTAGTGTGCTTTGAACAGTCATTAAAAATTCCCTTTACTGGACTCATCAGATTACTGTGATTAACCTCCAGTGATTAGTGTTTTAAATGTTGTTTGTCGTATTAGATTTAGAAATGGCTTGAATCCAACTTTTCAACAAAATATATCTTCCTTTTTTTTTTTACTAATGAAAACAAAACCAATATAATTGATTTGGTTTCAAAGGGGTTGCAAAAAAGTATTGAAATGAGCATTTGAATGTGCATTCCTTTCTAATGACTTACACAGGATGGGTAGTGTTACTTGTGTGCCTCACAGGTGTATATTAAAGGTGAATCTAAAGCATTCTAAAACTGGGTAATAGGTAATCAAAGTCCACCATCTCTCTAGACAAATAATTATGCTCTTAATGAGGAACACTGAAGGTTGCTATACATTTCACCTTACCAGTTCTGATTCTCTTTCCTTTTTGCACATGCTTTCTTTGAGGGAAAAACTAGCTCAAGTTACCTATACTAAGTACACAATGTATTTCTTTATCCCCTTGTTGTGTAATTCCCTTCAAACTCTCCATCTCATTTTTTTCATTGGTGCCTAACATCATCTTAAGTCGAGCTGCAGACAAATAGAATTTCTTTTTCTCCTTCCTTGACTGTATTTTTAACTTTGTCAAATATACAGAATTCAGCTGTATTTCTTACCTTCAGTCTTAAATTTCTGCCATTTATTCAGAGTGAAAGAAGAATGGTATTATTTAAAAATCAGGTTATTTCATAATTTTAATATTAATGGTATTGTTACTCTCTAATATGAGGTGGGAGTCTGTTGTGCTGCTAAATAATTTTTACTAAAATGTCATCTAAGTATCATAGAGATTATAGAAACTGATGATGAAAGCAAATAAAAATGGAAATAAAACATTGTCTGCTGGTGTAGAACAGTATTAAGTTGTTACCTGTTCAGATTTCTATCTGCAGAAAATGTTTGTTAACTCGCAGTGCTTCAGCTTTATCTACCAGGCAAGATTTACTATCACTGCTGGTGGAACAGTGAGCTTCTAACATAATATCTTTCACTGGGAAAATTGAAATGGGTTCTAAAAATGTATTTTCTGTTACCTGATTGCTTAATCCTGCTTTGAATTTTGAGGCAGAAAGTGAGATGGTCTAGTTTCCCTGTTATACCTCTGTTCTGGGCATGGAGCAATTTCAGCCTTTGTTAAACATAGTTTAACGTAGTTAAACAGCATGAGCTGATTGCCAACAATCTTATTATTAGTTTTATGTCAAGGGGAACGATAAAACTGCACTTTTTTCCAAGAGTAAATCACAGACTGATGCATAAATAGCATTGCTGCAGTGTTGAAACAGTACTTCATAATCAGATTCTTCATAGAATGCATCTGAACACTCAAGAAGTTGATAGCTGCAGTTCAGTAGGTGATTATACATGGTGTGCAATCTACTGATCAACACAATCAGTACAAATTATACCCCTAGGCTGGTTTTAATCCAGCAAATTCTATGTTAATCAATTATATTATTAACATTTTACATCAAGACTAATAAGATCAGGACTTGACATTTTTCAGAAGCAAAATACTGAGTCACAAACTCATCCTTTTCTTTATTTTAGAGTTAAATGTATTGTAATGACATTGAATAATGACTGTGAAACTGCAGAGGTGTCTACTTGTACAACAAGAGGAAGTGATGTCTGTTTAGTCCCACATCTTCCTTCTCAGCTGAATTTGACATTTATGATGCTAATATAGAACTTCTTTTTTTTGTTTCTTTCTGCTGATTCAGATTTGTGCATTACCTTATATGTATATGGTAGGCATGGACCTGTTGGTCCAGAGGAGTCCATGAAAATGATCAGAGGACTGGAACACTCTGCTGTGAGGGAAGGCTGAGAGACTTGAGGTCATTGAGCCTGGAGAAGACTCTGGGGGGACCTTAGTGCAGCCTTTCAGTACCTAAAGGGGGTTTATAAGAAAGATGGGAACAGACTTTTTAGTAGGGTTTGTAGCAATAGGACAAGGGATAACGGTTTTAAACTAAAAAAGGGTAGATTCAAACTAGATAAAAGGAAGAATTTTTTTAATTATTATCAGAGTATTGAGACACTGGAACAGGTTGCCCACAGAGGTGGTAGATGTCTCACCACTGGACATGTTCAAGGTTCTGTTGGATGCAGCTTTGACTAACCTGATCTAGTTGAAAATGTCCCTGCTCATTGCAGGGAGTTGGAGTAGATGAATGACCTTTAAAGGTCCTTTCCAACCCAAACTATTCTATGATACTATTCTATGATCCTATTCTAGAATTCTATTAATAATCCTTGGGAAGTCCTTCCACCAACTGAATTCTCAGAGTCAGCCCTAGATGCTGTATTTTCCCAGGCATCCAGAATAATACTGGTATTTTTGTTGTATTTGAAATGGTAGTTTTAACTGTGTGTAGCCATACGCAAATTCTAACACAATTTACCACTCTCAACTGACGAAATGTAGTGAACAAGTACATCTTTGCAGATAGTCAGTACCTTGTGGTCTCAGCTTGGCCTTACAGGATGTACCCACTGGAGAACGAGTTGCCTGACAACTCTGCCTCCTTGGCACTGCCAAGGGAAGCAGGAAGAGGAATCTAGGAGTGCAGCCCAGGGCTGAGTTTTATACAAACTGGATTGTGTCTCGTAACAAATGCTGTTGCACTCTTCTTAAGGTTACCAACCAGATCTTCTTTACCTTCCAGAAGTACTGTGTGGGCAGGAAAGAGCAGCTCAACACCCTTCCAGTATTTCCTGTGTGGAACAGCAGCTACAGTTGTCTCCCAGTACAAATAGTTGTCTGAATAAGTAGTTTTCAGTAAACTGTGGAGTAGCTCCTTGTGTCAGGTGTCTGCTGCATACCCAGCCCATTGAAAGCCTGGGATTGCCCTGGAAGTCTGATGAATGCTATGGAATATCAGAGGTTCATTGCACTGCTCATTGAGGCAGGAAATGTTTGGAGGCTGTGATGTACCAAAACCTTCTTGCAAACTGTCTGGACACAGAAATGAGACTGAGCTATGTGTGTGTTAATCTCTGTTGTTCAGGGGACTGAAAGATGAAAACAGCAAACAGCTCTAGGGAAGTGGAGACCTAGGCAGTGTAATCATCCTGCCTTAATTTGCCTTGTTTGTCCTTAGAAATGTCAGAATTACCTGCAAACAGGAGTCTCTCTCTCTGGTAGGGCTATTTAATCTCAGTGTGAATGGAACAGAAGGTCCTGAGGAGCACCTGAAAGCCCTGCAAAAATGGAGGGATGACAAAGTCTGCAAGTCTCTGCCCTGGGTCATGCTTTCCTATCCCACATATGGGCAAAAGCATGAAGCATGGGGTGATTTATCTGTTCCTGTTATATTTAAGCCTAAAAATAGTACAGCAGCCTTGAAAAGCTATTCAGAAATCTTAGCATTGAATTTTTTTTCTTTTTATTTCTCAGGATGCTGACAGTCTCCCTGCTGATATTTTGATAGATTGGATGTTTTCTGTAACTTTCCATAGCAGGTTATTCTACCCCTCTCTAGGCCCATTCTTCCCTGCCTTGATTTTTGTCAGATTTACATCTGTTTCCTTAGCAGGCTACTATAAAAATGTCTTCAAGTCCATTTACGATGTATGCTTAATATCAGCTTGAGAACACTGAGCAGAATGTAAAATGACCAAACTGTTTTGAATAAACAACTCTGGGTTTTTAAATTCATCAGAATCCTTTTTTATTTCCTCTTTGGAGGATCCCTGTCTTTGAATTGTTTGTGCTGTGCTTTGCCTAAGGATGTGTTTGCATAATAAGGACTTTGATTTGAATAGATGAATAGCCCTGTGTGTTTGTGTTTTCCCTCCATTTTCATGATTATGGCAGAAAAAGAGGGCAAGGACAGTTTTAGCTGAGTAATTTAGCCTATTTTCACATTTAGTTTTGCTGCCTAGTACAGGACAATGCAACTCAAGTAGATGGCAGAAAATATGAGGAGAGAATGAGAAGAAGAAAAAGGAACTTAAAGAAGTCAATCTATTTTCCAACTGTACAACAGTCAGCAGCTACAAATTAGTTACAGTCTGAGTGACAGACAAACAAACCTCAGGTACAGTCTAAAAAGGAACTGTAAAAAACAGGGCATATTTGTCACTCCTACTGTCATCTTTGTATAATAGACCCAGAGAAGTGTGTTCTCAGACTGTACTGATATTTTCTTTCCTTTTTCTGTCAACACTGTGATACTCAGGATTACATGGGAGTAAGAGCAATAGCTGCATGAAATATCTTGTGACCTAAGACAGCACTTTTTCCTTTTGAATTTCAGACTCTTTCTTACTCCAGTAAGATTCTTTCACACCTTAAATGATTATTGAAGTAGCATAAAAAATAAAATCTTTACTCTCCAGAGCTTCTTCAAAACAAGTTGAGTTCTCTGCTTTTGCATTGCCTTTCTGGAGAGGTGTGGTGACCAAGTGATGTACTATAAAAATAGGTAAAAGAAATCAGTTTTGGCTACCTATTCTCTCTGATTTCAAATCAAATATGGCAAGAATTTGAGGGAACAGTCACAAATCTGAGCTTTGATATGCAAGTATAAATGTAGAGAGGAGAGTGACAGGTTTTCTTAAACGTATTTCATCATTTGTCCTTTGTGTTTCTTTATGTCAAGACATTATTTCCTGTGTCTGAGCTGCACGTGCTTGTCTTTCATTGCTGAAAGTGGAGTCCTGCATAAGAAATACACATTTTAAGCACAAAATTAAGTCTGAAGCT
Organism: Calyptomena viridis; assembly: GCA_013390005.1. Classification (NCBI taxonomy): domain Eukaryota; kingdom Metazoa; phylum Chordata; class Aves; order Passeriformes; family Eurylaimidae; genus Calyptomena; species Calyptomena viridis. The sequence continues at coordinate 26,459 of WEIV01030208.1, forward strand.
TATGTGGAAGTTTAGTTGGTTGTAAAGTAAAGATTTAATGTATCAGATTCTCCCTATGCTATGCAAATCCATACAGATTTGGAATTAATTCAATTTCCTAAAAATTGTATGTTCGATGTTTGTTTGTTTGTCCCAGCCCTGGAAAAAACCAGCTAAACTATCTAATTTCCTTTGTTCAGGAAATGTGGTTATATATTGTCATTCAATGTAATTTCTCAACTGCAGTTTTAGCATGTGTTTCAGATTCAGTTCAGCTCATTTCATACTGAAGTATTGAATAGCTGAAAGGCATTTAGGCTACCATTTCCAAAAATAAAAGCTGGGCTACCTCGACTCCAGTAGGGCTTTTACACTGTGTCACAAAATCCTCAGCTCAGGAAATGTGGGTTGGATGAATGGACACTGAGGTGGATCAGGAAATGGCTGAATGGCAGAGCTCAGAGTCACAATCAGCAGAGTAGAATCCAGTTGGAGAGTTTGTGGTATTCCTCAAGAAATCAATACTGGGTCAAGTCTTATTCAACTTGCTTGTCAATTACCCGGATGAAGGGATAGAATGTACCTTCAGCAAGTTTGCTGATGATACAAAATGAGAGGGACGTGGCTGATGTACCCAAAGGTTGTTCAGCCATCCAGTGGGACCTTGGTAGGTTGGAGAACTGGGTGGAGAGAAATCCAATGAGGCTCAGCAAAGGCTGCACCTGGGGAGGAATAACCCCAAGGACCAGTAGAGGTTGGGGGCTGACCTACTACAGAGCAGTTCTGCAAGAAGGAAGGACCTGGGAGTCTTGGTGGGTGACAAGTTCCCTGTGAGCTGGCAGTGTGCCTGTGCTGCCAGGAAGGTCACTAAGTGTCCTGGGGGCATTGGGAAGAGTGTGGCCAGCAGGTGGAGGGAGATGGTCCTGCCCCTCTATTAGGTCCTAGTGACACGTCTGGAGTACTGTGGACTCCTCACTATGAGAAAGACAAGGGGCTACTGGAGAGGGTCCAGTGAAGAGCCACAGAGATGATGAGGGGGTTGGAACATCTCTCATATGATGAGAGACTGCAGGAGCTGGGCCTGTTTGGTGTAGAGGAGAGAAGTCAGAGGGGATCCCTCCAATGCATATAAATATCTCAAAGGTGGGTGACAAGAGGATGGTGCCAAACTATTTTCAGTGATGCCCAGAGNAGGGTCCCTGTGAGCTGGCAGTGTGCCCGTGCTGCCAGGAATGTCCTGGGGGCATTGGGAAGAGTGTGGGCAGCAGGTGGAGGGAGATGGTCCTGCCCCTCTATTAGGTCCTAGTGACACGTCTGGAGTACTGTGGACTCCTCACTATGAGAAAGACAAGGGGCTACTGGAGAGGGTCCAGTGAAGAGCCACAGAGATGATGAGGGGGTTGGAACATCTCTCATATGATGAGAGACTGCAGGAGCTGGGCCTGTTTAGTGTAGAGGAGAAATCTGAGAGGGGATCCCTCCAATGCATATAAATATCTCAAAGGTGGGTGACAAGAGGATGGTGCCAAACTATTTTCAGTGATGCCCAGAGACAGGAACAGCCATAAACTAAAACACACGAAGTTCAACATGAGGGAGAATTTCTTTAAATTGAGGGTGGCAGAGCACTGGAACAGGCTGCCCAGGGAGGTTGTGGAGTGTCCCTTTCTGGACACATTCAAGCCCCACCTGGATGTGTTCCTGTGTAACCTATTTTAGGTGACCCTGCCTTGAATGGGGGTTGGACTAGATGGTCTCCAGAGGTCCCTTCCACCCGTATCAATTCTGTGACTCAGAGTTGTACTTTGAATCAGCTCTGACCTGATTCCGGGGGCCACTCCTAGTTACAGAATGGGGTGCATTAGGTATTCAGGGAGTGCAGCTTCCAGTGTTGGTTCATTCAAAAGGGGTCCAGTTCACACTCCTGAGAGGCTTCACAGTGTAAGCTACAATATGGGAAGGGAGGAGGATAAGGAGGTTGGCTGCAAAAGCACAGTCTTGAACAAAACTCAAGTTGGAATGTAGATGCGCTATTTGTTTCTCTTGTTTTACTCTAAAAGCTCAAAGTTATAAGAACATACATACATTTGGAAGCAAACATACTTTTGCATACCCAAAAGCTGACAGAAGCTTAGGGCACTTCTGTTGCTTGATTTGATTCTTCAATTTAATTTGTCAGGGAGAGGTTGTATTTTTTGTCTGCAAGATTTTCAGTGTGAATTTATCGCAGTGTTTGCGAGAGACAAACTGAATCAAATGATTTCTGCAAATTTTCTCTAGTGTCTTACCAGTCTCTAACCAAAAAGTAGTTTTACAGCTGTCACTGTTAAAAACAGTAATCACAAAGTCCTGAGAACTGAATTTACTTTCTAATTTAAAAATAGGGAAACATTGCCATGTTGTATTTCAACTTGACGGGATATGTTGATGATATATATGGTGATACATATTGTTCAGAGACCACTGGGACCATTTATTCCACAATATTAACCTTCCCTACCTCAAATCCTTGAATGCCATGACATCTTAAATCTAGTTGTCAGGTAGGAGGCAGCAACTCTTTTTAGTTCTTCTAATTCCATGCCATAGACCATTGGTTATGTGAGACTCCCCTAAGGAAATGGAGAATTTACATGTTGCTCTTCTGGAACCTGGAAAGGGGATCTTCAGCCTTTGTTTCTCTTGGGATGACACCTTCTTGCAGAATTTTTCATTCTCATGCATTGTTGGTATCCAGCAGGATTGTAATTTATGGGTCTTTTTAATCTTAAACTGAGTATAAGTTTAAAGATGTGGTGTCCCTTAGAACCAGTAAACAACGTAGGCATTTCTGTGTTAGTTTTTCAACACATTACTATGATATTGCTTTGCAGTTTAACAGCATTAAGGATCAGAGTTTGACTCTGTGTTTTATGTGCTGTATTATTTTTATGTCACTTTTACCACCAGTCCGTTGAATTGGAATTAATGAGGATTTAGAATACATCTAATGCATATGTTGTAGCAAACTGCTGAAATTACTGCTCCACTAATTTGTTGCCCACTATACGATTTTACTGTATCAGCTATGTTGTATCTAGTGATTACAAATTTAATAGTTTTGGTAGACTGCACTCAAGTTTTCTGAAGAAAACGATGAGAGTGGTCTAGAGGAAATACACTATATTTTTCCTGATTAGTGCACACCCACATTTTCTACATTCCAGCAGCTCAATTACTCCTTTACTACCATCGTAGACTGGTTTCTGGGGTGGTGATGGGTGGTGGTGTTTTGTGTGTGGGTGTAAGGGGAAGGGGGTGTATTTTTGCAAATATTCAGGTGCAACGGTGTGGCCTTTTTTTGCTAGATTTTCCTTTTTGCTACCTTTAAATACAAATTTGCTTAGTGTTAGCAGCTGTCTCCTAAACTGATAATAGGAGCTGGAAATACATAGTGCTAACCCTAATTACATGCTTCGGGCCCTCATCTTTTGCACCAGCTCTGTCAACTATAGACTATATTTTGTCTGAGATAGGAATGTTTAATCAGATCAACATGAATAAAGTCAAGCTGAGGAATTTGCTCTACTGATTTTTTTGAATGTGTTAGAAAACTCACGTGCAACTTGTCTGTCATGCAGCTGTAACTTGATAAATAATCTCTGTATTTCTGCAGGGCAGGATTGGTGTGCTGGTTAGATCTTTCTGAGCAAAATGTCTCCCAATAGCTTGAGGTTATTTTCAGTTGATAATACCTTCCATCAAATGATTTCTTTTACTAATTTCCCTTTCTTTGCCCTCTCCCTTCTTCAAAAACACATGCTGTGAAGTTTGCTTGATAGAAATACACAATTTATTATAAGCTTATTTTAAAAATCACCCTTTCTATTTTGTTGCATTTTTTTACAACAGCTATGTAAGATTTGATCATGAAATGCAGGTAAGAAAATAAATTAGTCCTTTTCTATGAAAATGTTAGGGACATGAACAAATCCTGTGTTCCTACATAACATATATTTGGAGTAATAACATTATAGATAATGCACAGCCTAACAGACCAACTAGAACTGGCATCCAAGCACTACTTAGAAGAAGGGTGTAGAAAACATAATTGACAATCAAATGGACCTGTACTGTCACAGAAAAATATACCAAAAAATCCCTATATGTGTTTGGCAACTCACACTGGAAAACTGCGAAATCTGTGCTGCCTTTCTACTGTCCTCTAGAATGACTATGTCAGAGCCTTACAACATGATTCATTAGCAACTGTCTTCAGGTTTTCAGCCTCATTTTACTCATTGACACTTTATAAGCTTCTGTTCTGTCAGTATTGGTCCTACTGAAAAAGTATACTCCTTTTTTGCCCTTTGGGATTATCTAACTATGTACTTGTAAGGAATAACCGTGCTCCATTTCCCAACTTGTTTTGTTGGGCTGAGCCAGCCAGTTTGCTTCTCATCTCTTCTTTTATGACATAGGCAATTTGTTTTTCTAGTCATCATTAGAACTTGCCTGCACATGTACTCTGGTGTGAGTTAATTTTATTTTTTTATGTGGATAATTGGCATCAGATGACATGTTTCGGATGAAGACACTCTCATGCAAGGGATTTTGTAAAAAGGCTTTAATAACTGTCCGGTTCTATAAAAACACTTCTCCTGATGCATCTTAAAATTGCATTTACCATTTTCAGAGCTGCATCATTCCAGTGATTTATAGTCAGCCTGTGATCAATAAATACAGCCAGGCCTTTTTATCATTTTTAGCTGATGTACTCTCATTCTGTATCATGGATTCATGTTAATAGCCCCTTGCCCTTGTTCTATTACACTTCATTCCATTTCAATTACAAACCTCAAAGACACCTAATTTTTCGTTGATAATATTCTGTTCCTCCTTTATATTGATGTCTCTGAGCTTCATATGATCATCCATTTTCATCATTGCAAGTCTACTCTTTGAGCTAAAGCCATTTAATAGGAGCAGTATATATAAGACTTAGCCATAAGGATTTCTGCTTTCCTGCATGCCAATACTATTTGCTTACACATTGTCCTTTAGTTGGTTTCTTATGCACTTATGTAAGCCTTCAGCAATGTTTTATTTGTAATTGTTATATATCTAGTGTTGTTAATGTAGTGTTTGCAGTTAAACAGTTTCAGAGAGACAAATACTGTGCTTCACAAGGGAAACTACAGCAAGTTTTCTAGGTTGCAACAAACTCCACACAGCTGTTTTAGTTCCCAAGGAAAGTCTCCTTATTTCTGTCATTGCTAAGGCAATGTTTGCCTGCATTTTTTTTTGGCAGTTTTGTTTTTACCAGAGGTAAATTTAGCAGTGGTAATACTGTGTGGTGTGCTGTCCTCAGCCAGCAGCCTGGCACCAGGACACAGGAAGATGGCAAGAAGAATCATGGATCAATATAACATCAGTTTAATGTGGAGAAAAAGCTGCACACACAAGCAAGGCAATAGAAGGAATTTACTGGCTGCATCCTCTTGACAAGCAGATGTTTGACTTCTTCCTTGGGAAGCCAAGCCTCTGCACACGTAGCCCTAATGCCACAACTGCAGACATCCCCCTTTCTGCTCCTCTCAAGCATTTGTTACTGAACAGAACAGTGGGAAACATCCCTTTGGTCAGTTCAGGTCAGCAGCCCTGGATGTGTCCCCTTCCAGCTTCTTATTCACCCACAGCCTGGGGTGAATAACAGGAAAATTATTGTTTTCCTAATTGTAATTCTGTCACTGGGGGGTTACAGACCAGGAAAAGGAGCAGAGCTGGGTGGTCTGCAAGCTCTGCTCAGCACTACTCAGTAACACTGCTGTGTTGTGCATTCTGTCGTAGCTACAGATCCACAACAAAGCACTGCACAGGCTGCTATGAAGAAAATTGACTCCAGCAATTACATGCAGAGGGAAAAATGATATAAAATTATATAGGTTTTTTCCCTATAATATTTGCCCAACTAATTAGTATATTAAAAAACCCAACAAACAAAACCAAAACCCCAGCAATTTAAGTGGTGTGGAAGGGGAGATACCAATCTACAGGAAAGCTTAGACCTTAAAATCAAAATGTTTTTTTGTATACTTACACTATTTTTTCCTCTTTTTTTTTAGCCTTGATTTTTGAGGCTATGTCTAAAAAAGGATACTGTAATGAAATCCAAGTGATACTCATTTCAGTTTCCTAGTGAATACAGTTCAATTTGTAGACAGTCATGAGTTTGATGATACATAATTTTTCTTCTCTGCCTTAGTTATTTCTCATTTCACCATGAGGTTTTAGGCCCTTATTGTGCTTCACTTGGCTATCAATGAAAACAGGATTTTTTTCTTAAACTGTATGTATGATTTTGATGAGAGTAACAATACTGTTTCCATCTGTATCTCAAAATTCACCTTATATGTAAAATCTCAGCTATTCCCAAGAATGGAGCTTTCCAACTATCAGACATTAAAATCAGCTTCTGGTCAGTCAATGCAGAACTGATGAAGGTTCAAAAGTGATTAAGTTGAAGGAAATGCTCTGGGCAACCCCAGAAGAGCATCTTAGGATCTCAGCTTTGTGTTTAAACCCATAAACCTCCAAGAAAGGGTCAGCTGCTTTACGTTGTGAGTTACTGACTGGAACTTTTAGACTGAGGTAGAACTACTCCCCCCAAAATAATTAAAGGGTAACATTTTGGGCTGTCAGTGAAGATTTGGCTCTACTGTTTCGATTTCTGTATGAACTATAGCAGGAAACTGATATTTCTGCTGAGCAACTGGAGTTGATCTGACATAGCTTTTAACTCTGGAAATACTTTTTTCCCCTTTATGTATTGCACTTTTGCACTTTTCAGTCTGAGGTACAGCAAGAGGAAAACATCTAAGAAGGTATTGAATTTGGACAATCTTCTCAATGAAATGTTTTTTACATTTTTTATATTTTGACATCGTTAGAAATGTGTCTAATTTGTGTGTCTGAAAGTTATTTCAAATGCTGAACTTTAGCCTCTTTGAAAATCTTGACATATATTTAATTCATAGAAAAACTAAAGGTATTCATTTCTATAAAGATTTTGTGCTTTATTTTTATTTATTTTTTTATTTTTAAAATAGAAAAAGTCCTTTAATAATATAGGTAGTCTCTCTAATACATGTCATGTATTGTTTAAAAACATTCATGAATGTCTTGATTCTTAAAATAAGTTAGTGTTTTGTCTATGCAAGAAGCAGTTGAGGAATTAGCAAGGATCATTTCTATGGTGCACTGGAGGCAAAGGGTAAAGGCAGTCAGTGTTTCAAAGTGAAAAAGATGCCCTAAGTGGTTGCTGCAGTTGTAACAACTAATACATTGTCAAATTTCCAGTCTAGCAAAGCTTTTACCTTTATTGAGACAGGTTTGTTCAGGTATTTTAATAGTTACAGTGTGATACTACAGTGCTAAAGCCCTGTTTGCCATTGAACTGTAGTGAATGAGGTTCTCACCATCTTTGTTCTTTAGTTTTTTTCTTCTAAAGAGTTTGAGATTTCAAAAGGGGCCTGATTCCCAGCTGGTGCAGATCAGTCGATTTAAATTTAATGTTAGGCTATAGCAATGTAATTTAAGTTTCCCATTCCTTGGTAATTAGATCCCCTTCACCCTGAACTGTTACATATTCTGTTAATTCTAAGCCTAAAATTTGGAGATATGCACATTATTATGTAGATGATATTGAGCTACATGTTAGCTACATGGGAGTATGACAGATTATTTAAATAAATTAATTTGCATTTTTTATTTTCCTTGCTGGGAAGGACATCTAGAAGTTGGTGCCAGCTTAGGAGACTTTGAGCTGCCATTCTTATTCATTCCAGTAAGGATTTGAGAAGAGTCTCAAACAGGTGCTTGGAGGCAAACCAGTAACAGCAAAAACTTTTTTATTGCTTATGATCTCAACCCACTAAATACAAGAAAAGCTCTCCTGGGATGAAATATATATCAAATTCCTGAACTGAGATACTTCTTCCTTTTCAGGTACTCCCTAAAGAACATAGCATCATAACAAAGCCTTCAGTCCAAAGGCTGAATATTTCAAAATGGGGGGGAATAACTCTGAATCCAAAGGGAATGTCTGGTTTAGAAAACATGGGATTTTTTTCCCCCTTCAGCATTTAACCTTTCTACGTAAATTATTTTGGATTGATTTCCAGCTGTCTTGTGGAAGTTGATCCTGAGAGCCTAAACAGTCTCTCTCCCATTCCCAAGTGATGCAGTCAGTAAAGAGCAAAAGCAGCCAGTGCTCTCCAGCTTCTGTTACCCCCTGTGAGAAGGTTCATCTCTGTGACCAGAATTCCTCTGCTGGGGTTACTGTTGACCCAGAGCACCAAGCTGGAAAGCAGAGATAACGTGTGTCATTGCTGAGGTGTGACAGATCCTCTGATTCCAACCTCTGCCCCTCCCTTTCCTTTTCTCTGTTGCACAGGTGGCAAAATCCTGTTAGACTGATTTACTGAGAGGCAAAACGAGTTCATAATTCTCAGCTTCGTTCCCTTTCGCAGCTTCAACAAGATTCTGAAGCACAAAATAAATTTTAATCTTCCCAAGGAAAGATGCTAATCTGAGGCTGGCTGTTGGCATGGGACTGGGTTCCTGCTGCTTTTGATAACAGCTCCTGATTTGTGGGAATTTGTCATGGATTGAGATGTCAGCTTGCAATTCACACTGCAGGCTTCCTTGACTAATGGGAAGTAGACAGGGGCTTATATGTATTTGGGGCTCAGCACCATAAAATTGGACTATGTAGTTCAGGAAGTTCTCAGCTTTTGCATGTGATCCCTCTTTGTTACCCACTGGGTTTCCTGAAAAACAAGTGGGTGTTCAGCGAGATCTTAACCTCTCCACGCAGTCTTCTGTTATCCATTTATTGGCACCCCACAGTCCTAAAAAATGCTTTGATGTCACACTTTCAAGCACAGGAAAGGGACAATTTTAGCTGTTTGGTATGTAAACAACACCGGCATACAAATGATCCAGAGCACTAAGGCAAAAAATAACTTTATTTCAGTGATTTAGGTTGGCAGTGTTAGAAGGTTGGTTCAATTCTCACACAAAAATTGGCAATACCTAAGTTATGTTTGCTGCCTGTTTAGGATGTAAAAACTATTTAGAGAGGAAAAGTTTCTTAAGAATGCTGAATGTGCATCTGATTTAGACTGAAAAAGTGTTTTCATAGCTTGCAGTGATTAGGAAAATATATGCACTTAAATTTTTATATTTGAGGCTTCCATTGTCTGTTCAATAGTTGCATAATACATATAAAGTTAGATTCTATTGTCAGAGACTCTTGTAAACCTACAATATTTTCAAAGGAGATATAACATTAATTCGGTTTCACATTTTTTCTTAATGAGGTCAGGAATTTTGACAGTACTTTTCAGTGATTGCAGATTTGAATAAAGTATTCTTTTTTCAGAGTAAGGTTGGGAAGAAACTTTTGTCAAGTCAGGCAATTTTAGGAATGTTGATAAGATGCATGATTGACACCCTTACAACTTTGTTTGTTCTAAGCTTCTGTTTGTTCTTGGAACTTGGCTATTTAAGGCGAAATGAAAAGAACTGCTTTGGACTAAATTTGCAGTTACTCCTGAAATTTATGATGCTGGAAGACAACATAATCCATACTAATGTCATTATCTTAAATGCTTTGGTTTTTTTTTTTTTTTTTTAATATCTGCAGGCTTATTTTGTTTTTTATAACCACTTCTCACGCTAAAAACCAAAGTCAGAGAGTACTTCCATTTCTTGAAATACTGCTCAGAGCTAACTTAACTTTTTCTGACTGAGGAAAAGATGCACTTTTTCATTCCTTTACATTATAGCCCAGACCACATGGATGAGAGACAAATCTATGCTGTGAGATGTGCCAGCAGCACTGCTGGATCAGAGTTCACCCAGAGTGATGGTGGCCCAGTGAACCTGCTGTGTGCTCAGCAGAGTGGGACAACTGAGCTCCTCTGCAGCAGCACCATAGAGCAACTTAGAGAGGAAAGAAAGTTCCCCCAGTTCCAACCAGCAGCACCACTTCACAAAGAAGTAATCCTCTAGCATTAATTTCTTGTCAAGGCTAGTGCTGGGGTACATTTGCCAAGTAAGATGTGCTCAGCTGAGCTGCAATGTCTTGGAGACACATCTCGAGATGCCACTTGTTCTTCCCTTTTTAAAGAATGTTGTGCGTTGAAAGTGTCGTTGTGTGAACACTTGCTGTAAATTAAGATAACTATTCTCAGAAGTGCAGACATTGATCCTGGCTTCTAAAACTCTTAGACTATGCAATTCTAAAGCAGTTTGCTCCTGTAGATGTCTATAAATCCATTTTCTACTTGAAGCAAGTTTTCCCTTTTCTGTTCCAAGAGTATAATCCAAAGCCCATTCCTAGCCAGGCCCTGTCCTCATTGAGCCTTTAAGGATGTGCTTCATGTGAATTAGCAGTGACAGAAGTACTTTATGCAAACACAATCCAAGCCAGCTGCATTGGCATTGCTTTAATATGAATTTTCATCCGAGCCTGTAGCATGGATTTACATTTTCTCTCAAAATTCTGTATGGTCATCTAATGAATATTAGTGCAGTCTCATTTTACAAAGGGGAGCCAAAGATAAGGGAGATAGTTATATGGGTATATGATGAGCTGCCACCATCATTAAAGCTCAGGAGTCATGTCCTTCATGCCTTTCCAGACATTTCCAGACTTTCACCTGTCCTGCTCGTGACATTGAGATTTCTTGATGACTGGATGCAGACTGAAAGTTAAAATTCACTGACCTGGTAACTGAGTTTCCTTCCTGCACGAAGGAAAATGGTCCTTTGGGATCCAAAGCAAGGTGGAAGGGTAGACTTAGAGGGGAAGAGTACAACCAGCTTTTAAGGGTTGGAATTAATTTGGGTTATTTTTTTCCTCTGTGTGAATAAAGAAATAATAGTTAGGGATGGTTTCTTAAGGAAATATTCCTTGTCTGCGGAAATGTATTTCCCCTTGTTCCTATTGAAGTGTCAGGCAAGATTTATGGGGAAAATATTTTCAAACTTTTATTAAAAAAGTATATTGTCCTCATACTACTTTTACTTATCTTTGCAGTGGAAAATGGCGTGTAGGTGGTTGCTGAAAATAAATGTTATTACAAGTTCCTCAATCTCCCTGTTTCTAAAGTTAATTGATAAAAAAACGTCCTAGGTGTTTTGCATAGAATATATATTTAGAGATGGAGGCAGTGTGCATACTGACAGATCAACCAACTACATACACTAGAGGTTCTTTCCTAATGTGTAAATAATAAAATTATAGCAACTTTAATTTTTTTTCATGACTGCTAAAATATCTTTTCCTTCCTCTGGCATTCAGGAACATAGTAGGATGGTCTTGTGCAGAGCTGAAAGTTGTACTCTGATCCTTGTGTGTCCCTTCCAACTCAGCATTCTACATGTTATATATCATTTGACACAATATCATTAGTATCAGGATAACTTCTATGACACAAAATTATGGGAAAATGCTTGAATTAATTTCATGTTAAGTAGCATGCTTTCTGAATTTATTCTCATTTACATGGACGGAAATAAAAATGGAATTTTTTAAGATGAGTTTAAGTGCAAGAAGATTCAGTTTCATGCATTGGTAAATAAATGTGACTACTCAGGTAATCATATACAAGACAATGTTTATTGTTAATTTTTCTTTTTGATTAATTATATTTATTTTTAGTTTTACCAAATTAAAAAAATAAAATTTGCAACTAAAGCTACCAAATGGACAAATGAAAAAATGCGACAGGAATGAGGAGCAGCAGAGAGATTCTGGGCTGATAGTCATAGCAAAGGTGGTAAAGGCTGTCTTACCACATACAGTGTGGTCTCATTAATGGTCAAGCTTCCCCTCAGTCACTATATTTTCTGTTGGAACTTCTGCATTCTGTAGTAGTTTCTCCCTGTAGTTTTCACTCTTTCACTGCCCTGGACACAAGCTTTATTGCAATTTTACTACCCTATGCTACCCTGACCTGGGGGTTCTTTATGGAGAGATTGTCAATTCCAGAGTGAGCTGAAGGTTATGCTGAATATTTTGTAGAAGGATTTTATGCATATCACTGGAAAAACTATTATTTGCCATGGTAGGTTGTAACTAGTTTCAGACATAATCTCTTCAGATCTGCTCATTCTTCCTAATTAGATGAAGACTTCATAGAATCATAAAATCATGAAGTGATTCAAGTGTTGAAGGCCAAGGTGAACAAGGTTTTGAGCACGTTGATCTAGTGAAAGGTGTCCCTGCCCATGGCAGGGGGATTGGAACTGGGTGGTCTTTAACATCTCTTCCAACCCAAATCATTCTGTGATTCTGTGATTCTTTTGTGGCCCCTTTTAAAAAGAGAGACTATAACATAATTTTGCATATTAAAACAGTAATAAGATGTTGGGAAATTTTTGTGTAGTAACAAAGGGTTTTATGCTTATTTTCAACTGAATACTATTTTAATACTAAAAGTAATGTATTTTTAATGCACTTACATAATTAGGAGCTATATCTCTTTTATTCTGTGTTACAGTTAGTCTTTTTCTTCACACTCTGCAAAAGAAAATCTGTTTTAATTTCTGTAGTGTGTTTGTCAAATGACACTGCCAGAAAAGAGAAAATTTATACAGATAGTCTGAAGAGAACTAGGTATTACATCAAACATGACTTTTCCTTGATGAGAGGAAAAGAGAAAAATTCGGATCTTTTCCTGATGGAGGAAAACCCCCTAAAACATTGCACGTACCCTGTGAACATCCAAACTTGACCTTAAATATTTATTCCTAGGTAAGGATCTGATGACGGTTTGATATTAAGTGTACAACAAAAGTAAGAATCTGCTTTTCATGGAGTGCAGAGAAACGTGAGCCTTCCTCTTTTTAAGTGTCTTCACATCTACTCTAGTAAGAACAAGAACATGTTTCTCTGAGTAACAACATTACATTAATTTTCCTTTTACTTGCAGAAATACCTATTTTACACTTGAATATGTGGTTCTGTACTGAATTTATTGACTTTTAATACTTATCAGCTTATGACAGAAAACTGCTTTGTTATTTTGAAGATCACTCTTGTCACTGAAATCTGAGATAACAGAGCTCGTGGGATCTTAGATATGGTACACTAGAGAAAATATGTACTGGAGGGCAGGTGGAAACTCTGGATAGTTGCTGGAGAAGACCTTACCTTCCTAAAGTTTAGGACACTGATGTGTTAAGCACTAGACTCAAGGGGAGGAGAAACAGTACTAAACCTGAGGTCTTCCATGTTCATTTCTAATGGAAGTAACAGGAGATGCAGGAAGTGCAGGGTGTTTATTTTTAATTTGCCGGGTCTTGTTGTCTCTGTTTCCTTTTTTTTAGGATCACTGTAAAAATATATGTAACTTCTGAATGCATGGATTTTTTCAAACTCGTTTGTACAAGCAGAAATAGTAGGGTTTCAGTGTAATTATGGATGAAGGGCACTACTGCTGGCTGGGTAAAAGGGGATAGAATCCAGACCTGTTGCAATGTGTATCTGTACACAGTATACTGTATAGGTATTCAGGATGTTTTTCCTTGCTTTTTAAAATAGAGATAAATATTTAATTTGCAGTCCCCATTCCTCAATGTTTTAAAGCTGTCTAGTGTCTTCTGACATTTTCCAGTGTAGGTATCTGTAGCACAAGGGTTGTAGGTGATGGTAAATCTTCTGTTATTTTAGATTTGTATTGTCTGGGAGACATCACAACAAGGGCAAAGCTGCCACACCTGAGGTTGATCCTTTATAACATTTTGTTATGTTGAATTACTTAGGGTTGATAAGGAACACAGATTAAAATGATGTAGAAATTACCAGTGTGGTTCTGATTATGAGCTTTCAATAGAAGCAGCACAATAGTCTGATATTATCAATGAGTTCATTCTTGGACTAGACATGAAAAGACTAAATCTTTTAAGCATATCCAAAACACAGAGGTAATTAGATGCATTTGCAATTTAGAGAACTCTCTTTCCTCAAAGCCCCATGTAAATAGTCATCTAAGCAAGTTATCTGGAAATATAAGGATATCCTCAGAAAACTCTGACTATAGAAATTCAAGTAGGAAATAGGAGGAGTAGTTTCCTCTAAAGGCAGCTTTGGATGTCTTTTCAATTTATTTATTCTTAAAGATAAGTTTTAGAGAGGCAAATGATTTCTTCATATAGCAATTATTCTGCTCAGTGTGAGAAACTTTTTAGAATCACATGCTAAAATGATCGATATATTTTGATTAAAAATCCTGCAGGATCTGTAAGATTAAACACATTCTTTGAGACAGACATACTGCAGTAAATGTTTGACTTGAATCCCCAGGTTCATAAAGGTATGGACTGAATATTGTGAAAATTTTGTGGGGTGGTTTTTTTTTCTTGTTTTGGAATTTGATGCTTGCTCTTTTTCCAAAAAAAGCTAGAAATGCTACAGCTCACTCTACATTTTGTTATGGAGTATGTTGTATAGTGTTTAGTAACAGGATGATAAAAACTAAGTAAAGTAGCATTACACAAAACCTATATGCCATTTATACCATTTATAAAAACATTGTTGTAATTGCCCATATGGACCAATCTGGTCAACATTGAATACAAAAGTAATTTATAAAGAAGAAACAAGATTACCCTCTGCATCTACATGGACCTTTCTGTTATCATCACTGTCTACTTTTCAGTAACTCCTTTGTGCTCTGAATTCTAACTCTATATGCGCAAGTGGCTCATATTCCTTATTAATTCCAAGTTGGATGTGAAACATGTAAGAGGGCTGGAAATAACACATGTGCAGTACAACCATGTCAAGATTCCTCTAGATTAATAGAGACTGTTCTTGAGGCAGTCTTTTTGAATAAACAGGTGTTTTACCATTTTTTATTATTATGCTGTAATTCAACATTTTCTTGGGGTTTTCTGGTCTCTCTGCTGGGATAACACTGTCACAGGTAGGCTGGTATTCCTGCATGCCTGGAGAGAGGAAACACAGCTGGGGTGAGCAGAGTGGCAAGTGCTGTACCTTTAGCCAGTGCTAAAGCAGCAAGATAACTTTCTACCAATTATGTTAGAATATGCAGTTTCTGATGTGTGTAAATACCTATTCTGTAAACCATAAATTGTTACATATTCAGCACCTCTGAACACGCAGCCACACGTGTTTGATGTGGCCCTGGCCGTCCCAACCACGACATAACACCATGAACACAGTGCTCTGCTTTGGTTAGTCTGGCAACCATTCTAAATAACACAGAAAACAGAATTTGGTCTGGGTCTTCCAGTGTTTTAATAGCACGTTTTTATGTTACAATTTTACATTTAGGCCTACAACAGCACTTTGGTTGTAGTAGCAGATGTCTGTCCAGACACATGCAGGTATATTTAAATGGAGTTGGCATGGTGTAATCTTCTTGCAAAAGGAGATTAATGGAACAGAACTTTTTTTGTCTGCACAAATTAATTGAACAGTTATAAGAAGATGGATCACTACTTTGTAATAATTACAGTTGCCTTTAATATAATGAATACTCTCTGTTAGAATTGGTGTGAAATGGCATTATTTTCTTGCACAGTTAAGGTATAATCGTAACACTAAATTCATCTGAGTAAATACTGTCACTGCACGCCACTCCCAGGAGCATCTGTCTCTGCTAATGGCTTTCAAGGGCAAGAATTTTGCAATTCTGAACTTCACCAAGATCACACTTAAATATGAGAACTAACATCAAATCAGAGGATTGCTTATTACCTGATTGCTTTTGCCTAATTTTATTATTCCTCATAATGGAACTAGCAATAGATATATAAGATGATATTTTTACACCAATTTGTTCCAAAGGTTGCCTGTGGCTCCTGGTGCATAAATTTCTGAATTAAAAATAATCTATTTCTGGCAAAGATTGGCAAAACTTTTGCTCATTTTATTTCCTCTAAAAAGATATGCGACAATTTCTTGAAACTGTAAGAAAAAGTGCCCAACCCTAAAATTAAAAGTCTGAGTACCCTCTCAGTGGAACTCTGTCAAGCTTTTTCAGCATGGAAAACAACCCAGTAAATTTATTTCTTATGATCAGATTATCAGAAAATTCTATAACAAGGCTAGACTCCAACAGAAATATGCAACACATTATTTAGTGCTGTAAGTAACAATCCTGATGTCAGACATTGTCCAGGAAAGCACTGTTTGTAATTGGGCTATAGAGTGGACAAACTGCTCTTGTCTTGGTTCTCAATGCCTTTCAGAAGTGTTGCTGTGGCAGGGAGGGTGAAAAATGCATTTTTCTAGTTAAAAAACATACTTTCTGTTTCTGAACAGAATTCATAGCCAAAGGTCAAGGGACTGAGTAAACATTTGGGTTTTTGTTCCTACTGAGCTTAATGCTTCACTGCAAAGTTTGAGAGTGTAAGATATGCAGACTTTGTCCCTTACCTCACTGCTGATAGTCTGTGTCCAGACCTCTTGGGGACAAGGACAGCTGAGCTACAGCTTGTGTGCTCTCATACTTCACTAGCAGAGGGAAGTCTAGTGTTTTTGGTAAAGAGTCTTACCTAA
Organism: Calyptomena viridis; assembly: GCA_013390005.1. Classification (NCBI taxonomy): domain Eukaryota; kingdom Metazoa; phylum Chordata; class Aves; order Passeriformes; family Eurylaimidae; genus Calyptomena; species Calyptomena viridis. The sequence goes on from WEIV01030208.1 coordinate 43,017, forward strand.
CCTGCCACAGAAACTAAAGCATCCCAAACAAGGTCTTCCTCTACTTGAGGAAACATGAAGAAAAATGGGAAAAGGCCAGTTGTTGTCTGTCAGTGTGGCTGCTCAGTTCAGGGGAACTGGCACTGTGGAACAGGGAGAAGATTATAACTTGCCTCCCTTCCAACCAGTGGTGTTCCACTCACGTCAGGAGAGAGACTGGCCATTTCCCAGGAGCAGGGCTGTGGCAGGAGAGCCCCTTGTGACATCCCACAGGCTCTTTGAGATCTTGGAGTCAGAAGCATACGGTGGAAAAGTTCTGTCTGAAGGGTTTAAAATAGGATGCATTATAATTTTGGTTGGGTACCACACCTGAGACTTTCATTAGGCTGTTGCCAAAAGGTCTGGATGTAACAGATTTATGTTCAGCTGAAGAAATCAGGTGACGTGTGGTGGAAAGGAAGAGTGAGCATATGGAAATACTTTAGACTAAAGACAAACCACGTGGTTTGGACAAAGTATTTGTCTCTTTGCATATTTCTAGTAATAGATGCAAAGTAAACTACTATCTTTCCACTTCCAAAACATGTGCATCTCCTTGCTCCTGCTAATCTCAAATGTGAAAGCCTGGAGCAATAGGTAGCTTGTGTCAAGGAAAATTAGGTGGCCAAGGAAAGAGTGTGCATAACCTTCACCCTCCTGCAAGACAAAGGTGACAGTAGTGAGACTGTAGTGACATGGCAGAACATACATATGGCAGTTTCCATCCAGGGAAAGTCTGTGAGGACCTTCAAAGTATCACGTGCTTTTCCATTGTTTTATTCTCTACCTTATGCATAACCTTCACCCTTTCCATTGGATTACAAACCCATGGAGAATACTTTGTATGGTAATTTTTGTGATTTAAGTATCCTGGGAGATAGGTGAACACTTAGCATTCCTGTTGCCAAAAATGGAAGGCTAATTTTTACTCCATTAATTTCACATTTCATATGGATTGCTCTTCTTTTTTGTAGTGGTCACAGGTGTCCATTTTATTCCCAACTCTGTGTAGTTGTATTAATTTAGAGTCTTAGAAAGTATACAAGTTGTATTAATTTGGAAGTGCTTGCATGTGAAGATGGCTGAAATATTTAAAAAAAAACTTCCTAAAATTAATATTTTCAGCAATAGCCTTCATTGTTCTTGCTGTCCTAAAGGAAATTGTTTTTGTTCATGAACTTTCAGGTTTTGCCTTAGTCTACTGTGATCACCATGTTCCAATGAACACAATCATCCCATCCNGTGATGAATATATAATAAAATATATAATAAAAATAAAATAATATAATAAAAACCCATAATATAGTTTCTTTATGTTAGAGTGAAATACAGTGGTTTAAAAAATAGAAACTATACTTAGAGCAGCGATTTTCAATTTGCCATATGAAGTGTCCCATGACCGAAGCATTCCCATTATCCTCAGTCCCATTGTAGAAATAAATATGTACCTGCTCAAGCACTTGGATAAAGACTAATAATATTTGTATTGTTTAGTGGCATGCATGGTATCATGCAAATACCTGATACTGAATGTTTGTATATGTGTTTGTAGCTATTTTCTGAGACACAAGGACTCATAGGATTATTGGTGGGTGGTCAGGGCTGTGTTCATAGCCAGAAATCCTGTTTTCTCCTTGGCTGAAGTCTCACTACAAGCAAAATTCTGATTATGTGGGAAAATCAGCACAAGTTGTACATGGAATATTGGCCAGGAACAGGTATTTAACTCCAGAACTGAAAGAATGACTTTACTGTACCAGCTAAAAAGAGAGAGTGCTGAGCTAAGACTGGTATTTGCAGGCCTGGTTTAAGTTTTAAGCAAAACAGGCAATTGTCTATCATAATATATTAATGGGACTGGCCATTAGGAAGACACATCATTGTTATGCCTGACCTCAGCTTGACTCTGCAGAGACAGCACCATGGAGATCCCAGATTATATGTGTGTTACTGGACACGGAATCTTTTCCTGGTTCTTATCTCTTTGTGGATGCTGAGCCATCTTAATCCAGTCTGAGCAGGTTTCTTATCCATGAAAAAAACACCTAGATGTGCAGGCTCAGCTGAAGACACAGGTATTTTCTGTCAATCTGCCCNCTGCAAGACAAAGGTGACAGTAGTGAGACTGTAGTGACATGGCAGAACATACATATGGCAGTTTCCATCCAGGGAAAGTCTGTGAGGACCTTCAAAGTATCACGTGCTTTTCCATTGTTTTATTCTCTACCTTATGCATAACCTTCACCCTTTCCATTGGATTACAAACCCATGGAGAATACTTTGTATGGTAATTTTTGTGATTTAAGTATCCTGGGAGATAGGTGAACACTTAGCATTCCTGTTGCCAAAAATGGAAGGCTAATTTTTACTCCATTAATTTCACATTTCATATGGATTGCTCTTCTTTTTTGTAGTGGTCACAGGTGTCCATTTTATTCCCAACTCTGTGTAGTTGTATTAATTTTGAGTCTTAGAAAGTATACAAGTTGTATTAATTTGGAAGTGCTTGCATGTGAAGATGGCTGAAATATTTAAAAAAAAACTTCCTAAAATTAATATTTTCAGCAATAGCCTTCATTATTCTTGCTGTCCTAAAGGAAATTGTTTTTGTTCATGAACTTTCAGGTTTTGCCTTAGTCTACTGTGATCACCATGTTCCAATGAACACAATCATCCCATCCTTTTTTGCAAAATATTATTCTACTCAACGGAACTGTTTGGCTGAACTGTCAGGTCAAGAGTTAGCTCTGACTCTGCTCACTGTTAGATGATTTTTGACTTAAGGTGATTAACTTTTTGCTTGTTTATAAAATTATATTTTCTTTTGTGATCATGTAACTGTGGCAGCAGCCACATTTCCACTTCATATTTCATCTCTAGTTTTTCTATCAATCATATTGCTTTTCCAATTAAGTTCTACTTATGAATTTGTTTCAGTGAGGTTCTTAGGAGAATCAGTAAATGTGTTTTATAATTAAGTGCTCAAATATTAGAATTTAATAGTTTGTAATTAGAGGGTTTTTAAATTAGAAATTTGTCTTCCTATACAATTTAGGGATGTAAAATCTAATTTGCATCTTGACCTTAAGCAAAATTCATAAAACGAACTAAACCAAAACATTGAAATACATTTTTCATTAAAGGGAGGAAACTGCTAATGAAGTGCAACTTAGGAACATAAACTAATAGTGATGAATATATAATAAAATATATAATAAAAATAAAATAATATAATAAAAAAACATAATATAGTTTCCTTATGTTAGAGAGTGAAATACAGTGGTTTAAAAAATAGAAACTATACTTAAAGCAGCGATTTTCAATTTGCCATATGAAGTGTCCCATGACCGAAGCATTCCCATTATCCTCAGTCTCATTGTAGAAATAAATATGTACCTGCTCAAGCACTTAGATAAAGACTAATAATATTTGTATTGTTTAGTGGCATGCATGGTATCATGCAAATACCTGATACTGAACGTGTGTATATGTGTTTGTAGCTATTTTCTGAGACACAAGGACTCATAGGATTATTGGTGGGTGGTCAGGGCTGTGTTCATAGCCAGAAATCCTGTTTTCTCCTTGGCTGAAGTCTCACTACAAACAAAATTCTGATTATGTGGGAAAATCAGCACAAGTTCTACATGGAATATTGGCCAAGAACAGGTATTTAACTCCAGAACTGAAAGAATGATTTTACTGTACCAGCTAAAAAGAGAGAGTGCTGAGCTAAGACTGGTATTTGCAGGCCTGGTTTAAGTTTTAAGCAAAACAGGCAATTGTCTATCATAATATATTAATGGGACTGGCCATTAGGAAGACACATCATTGTTATGCCTGACCTCAGCTTGACTCTGCAGAGACAGCACCATGGAGATCCCAGATTATATGTGTGTTACTGGACACGGAATCTTTTCCTGGTTCTTATCTCTTTGTGGATGCTGAGCCATCTTAATCCAGTCTGAGCAGGTTTCTTATCCATGAAAAAAACACCTAGATGTGCAGGCTCAGCTGAAGACACAGGTATTTTCTGTCAATCTGCCCAAAAATCTGGATATCAGGTCTTCAGTGTATCCCTGTAAGTAGGTCTGGACACTGCCTGAGGCATTTTCTCCGTGTTACTTATGACCTTAAGGGCAAATAAGCATCAGAAACAAGCTCCTTATTTATGTTTCCTAGTAAGAGTAAGCCCTTCATTACTTATCTTGGTCTAGTTACCCTGTTTCTGCTTCTCCCCCAGAGCTGCTGGAGAGAAAGGTGTGCAGAAAAGGCCATGGCAGGAGGAATGGGGTTCCTGGAGACTTGTTTGTCCTTTCTGCCATGCACTGCCTTCACCAGGGCCATGGTACAACACTGCCTTGTGAGCGAGACTGTGTGGGAAGGACACAGTGGCAGTGTGTCCAGTATTTATAGGGTCATATATGGCTGTTTAAGTAGAGGAGTGTGTTTGGTTTTGTCAGTCTGAGGTGCAGAGAGATGTCCTGGGGGAGCCATCCTCCCACCTATTCACCATTCACTGTGGCCTGAGCTGTGCAGTCCTGAAATTACACTCACATCCCCGGGGAACCTGCTACAACATAGATACACATAGAAGCTCTCTTGACAAGAGGGTATGGCTCAAACTCCACTTAAATCTCCCAAGCATATATTCATCTGGGTCTTAATGATTTTGTAGGCCATGAACAGGCTTTTTGCACTGGTGAAGTTTGTGTGCTGTGATTATTAGCAAGCAGTGTTTGGGGATTTTTTTTTTCGTTATTTTAGCATAGTTAGAGATTTGTACGAGAAATACCTCACAGAATGGTATTTTGTTTTTGAAATCTGACCTCACTCTTTACCTTCTTTTCCTTATGCTTTGATGGCACCACTGATGCATCTCTCCTTGTCATCAATGTGGTTGTGGTTTGTTCAATAGTGGCTGATGAGCCAGACAGGAAATCCTCACAAGCATTGACACACAAGCTCATGATCTTTGTCCTCTTGCCTGTGTTGACATACTGAGGGTAAATCAATCTTATCTCTTTAAACAGTTGGATTATTAAGGAAGCTTTTGGTTTTGCCACCTTTGTGTTACACCAATTAAATATCTGTAATTGTACCAGTATTTATGCTTTTACCTCATAGTAAGCTGTGCTAATGTAAATGGTAAACTGAGATAAAAGATCTGAATGGTCTTTTATTACTTTGTTGGTGGTAGTTTTGGTGGTTTTTGACATTCTGTGATCTGACATTACTATGTGCCTCCATTGTATTTTCACTTTCTGGCCAGCTGAAGTGAAATTTTCCACTGAATTATAGATTGAAAAATTCAGTAATGAATGATGCTGACTTATTGGGGAAGATGATCAGCCAGTACACACACCACAGTGGTATGGATCACAGACTATAATAAAAAATTACTTATCTATTATGCCTTTCATTAATATTTCAGGATTCAGACAGTAAAGGGAGCAATTTATTTCAGTATAAGTTAGAGCACTGTTTAATAAGATTTTCCAAGGAGACAAGATTAATGTTAATAATGTTTTTTCATTGACAGGAAAATAGTGTTAACATTAGTAACTCACTCTTTCTGTTAAAAGTACAGCATTTGTTTTACAGCTATTCACAACAACAAGGTTAAACTGAAAAAAGCATGGACTATAAACAAGGTCAGGCCTATAAAAAAGTATGAATCTGTTTTCCTAGGCTAAAATCTTATTAGAATGAATATTCTGCAGATCAGAATGAAGGTGATCAAGGCTATAAAGCTATTCAAGCAGAATAATTCAACTTTAGTGTCTCTCCATGCCAGGAAGTGGTTCTTTCTCTTTTTTTAAAGTACTCTCAGACAGGGAATTTGAAACTCGACTAATTAAACTTTTCTGGGTTTTGTAGTCTCCTTGATTCTGAAAATAACACATGCAACTTTATTTTATTTCCCAAGTTTTAAGGCGTAAACGAGCTTGGTACAGAGTTTCTTGAAGGTATACTGAGTAAAGTCTATATTCAAAAAATAATACATTTGCTGTACTTTGGTAAATGTTTCCCCTTCAGAGTATATTCAGCTTCATTAAGGTGACATAGATATAAATATGAAATATTTGGTTCCTCTGAGATTGCTCATACTGAGATTGCTCAGCTAAGGACTTTGCTAGATTCTAGCAACATACATGCTAATATTTAATATGGCACTGTTGTACTGATAATATTTCCATGAAGACAAAAATAAGGTTTATATCAATTCAAGAAAATATGTTATCTAAGTTAATCTACTTCCTATGGTATACTCTCTAAATATGTACAAGACTAATTATGTGTATAATTAAATATATGCATACATTATGATCAAATAATGATTTATATAAATTTTTAGGCACACATACTTAAGAATGCTGGATTTTTGGCAAACTGAGCCACCACCTCTCATGTGTGTGTAACACAAAGAGTATGTTCAGTGCCAGCATTCAGTCACATGCACGTGTCCACACACACAGCAGAACCAGGGCAAAGCTCTGGCAAAACAAAAGCCTTCACTGATGGCTTCCCATTCTAAATTGTGTGTTCATATGCAAATGAAACACTCTTTACACTGCACACAGTCCTGCTGAATTTCCTGCTGTATTGCTTTGACCCTGGCTGGATGCCATGTACCCACTAAAGCTGCTCTGTCATTCACCTCTGCAAATGGACAGAGGAGAGAAAATATAATTGTGGGTTTCATGAGTTGAGATAAGGACCATGAGAGAGATCCCTGATCACCAGCACAGGCAAAGCAGACTCCAAGTGGGGATTTTAGTTAAATTTATTACTAAGAGAATTGGAGCTTGAGAAGTAAAATTAATATTAAAGACACCCTCCCCCAACCCCCTCCTTCCAAGTTCTACCTCCTCCTCCTCCCCAGCAGTGCAGGGAGATGGGAATGGGGTTAAGGTCAGTTGTTGTTTTCTGCCACTGCTCAGAGACAGGATCCTTCCCCTGATCCGTGTGGGGTCCCTCCCGTGTGAAATAGTCCCTTATGACCTTCTCCAGCATGAGTCCATCCCGTGGGCAACAGTTCTTCACACACTAAAGTCCTGAGGAAAGGACTTTCCCACAGGGTCAGTCCTTCAGGCACAGGCTGCTCCAGGATGGGTCCCCTACAGAGCCACAAGTCCCACCAGGAAATCCTGCTGCAGTGTGGGCTCCTCTCCCCACGGGGCAGCCGGTCCCTGCCAGGCCCTGCTCCAACATGGGCCTTCCATGGGGTCACAGCCTCTTCCAGCATCCCCTGCTCCTGGGTGGGCTCCTCCCTGGGCTGCAGGGGGATCTCTGCGTCCCTGTGTCCCTCCCTGGGCTGCAGGGGGAACTCTGCTCCCCTGTGTCCCTCCCTGTATCTCAAAATGTTTTTTTTTTGTTTATTATGAACACATCAAATTTTTCCTTTCACTGCAAATATTGAGCCTCCCCTGAATTCTGTTTCTTAGAGCTTATCCAAGGCAGCATCTTTCCTGTAGCCAAAGTAATTGTTGGACATGGCTTGTGCTGGTCACCTAAGCATGGTCCACGTGGTCTTATGTAGAGAAATGTCGTTTTGTGAGTACTTGTTCTGTCCTCTATGATGAAACACATATGTGATAAAATAATTCTGAGTATTCAAGGTTCTTGCCCATTTTTCTAACAGATGCTGATCCTCTTTATGGTTTTGTACTTGCATTTATTTTGCTGTGCTATAGAATTACCAAGAGAAGAGAATGCATCAGTCAGTCCCTTTGAGTCTGTTATTTCTGCACATAGAAATTGTGTGTACTTATGGATTCTAATGAACAGTTTATTTTTGATGAAATTCTTTATTCTCTATGTAGAAAGTCTGGAGAGAGTTATGACGGTGCTTGGTAAGAAGACGATTAGATGATGTTCTTCTATTTTGTCTATTGAGTTTGGAGAAGTAAAATTTCAGGTCTTCTAAGAGGGAATCAAAGCTCTTAAAAAATTCTAATCATGGTTGTCAGATTGATGTTTGCTTGAAACAAACACCAGCAGTAAACATGGCCTGCAAGATTTATTCAGGGAATAAAGCATAACATTTACACAGCAAGAGGGCAGCATTAGAGTGAAGGGAGCTGATCAAAGCTGACCTTTGACAAGCAGTACAAATTTCCAAGTATGAATGCCCCAGTCAAATAAACTAGTTTCCAGAACAGTTCATTCTTCATGAAACAGAAGGTCAGGCAGAGAGTATATGTGGTATCATCTTGAGCTTAATTTACTTTAGCTTATTAAAAAAAGTTCCAGATTTCATTTTACCAAATAAGAGTTAATAAAAGTAGTTGATTGAGTGATAAAAATATTTTAGAAATATAAACTTAAAGTCAAGTTACTTTAAAAATTTGTATCAAACTCTCAATGGAGGAAGAGTAATTTCTTTGACTGAACTAGACGTCCTTGATTCAAGAAATTTGGTTTCTTAAAATCTTCCTTAGATTTTGGGTGAATGTTTTTGGATACATTTCTTTGGATACATGTAGTCTTCTGTTTTATCTGAGAGAAATAGGAATAGCAGTGAAGCCTTTTATGGCTATATGCTGTGCATAAGTATCTAGATTTTTTTGGCATGTGTAGAATATCCCTGAATATATTTTAGTTTGGGGTTTGGGGGGGTTTTTTTTTTGTTTTTTTTTAATTGCCAGCATTGTTCTATGGAGCAGGTAGCCTTTTCATCTTGCAAGTCTGTCCTGAGTGTTGTAATTTATGCTCTACATAAAGTGGCTTTGCTAGAAATATGATCCTCATCTCATATGAAACGACTTTGCTGTAAATATGATATTAGTTTAAGCCAGTAAGCTTGCCAGATTGCTATTAGTTTGTAATAAACATTTAGAGAAATGAAGCATCATTAAAGGAAATCAGCTGTTTCATGTAGCTGCTGCATATTTATAGACACTCTGCTTACAAGAATTAATTAGTCCCCAGTTGGGGGAGGCACACTGTATCTCCACCTCTTGGCATCTTCCCATTTTGTGTCTTCTTGTGCAGTCCTCTGCTGTGCTGACATCCACAAGATAAAATTAGTAATTTTAAAACCTTTGGTATAAATGCAAAGTGGTTGCAACACAACTTTAATGGAGTCATTCCTCTGTACTTATGCACAGCACAAGACCATCAACTAATGATAATTAACTTCTATGCTTGTAATATTATCTGTTAATTAAAGAACAAGCATTATGCAAGCTGTGTTATCCAGACAAAAACCGGATTTTTTTGTTTTTGTTTCGCCTCACTGTTTTGGGCAGAATTGACTGCTGCTCTGTGATTATATAACCAGAAACTGGTGCCAGCAGTCAGATTGAGGTTACATTAAATAGGTATTTATTGCTGTGATTTTTATATCGTTCAAAGCCCTTTTAAGACACTTGTCTAGATGAGCATTCTCATTGACAGTCTTTTTTTAAATTAATATGTCAATCTGGATTAATTTCTTTGTCAGACCCTTCAGTTTTCTTTTTTGGTGCCAGTAAAGAAGTTTTCTGCTTTGTCAAAGGGTTATTCATGGCAACAATTTAAAAAACACTGAGATATTCTTTAAAAGTTTTTTTGCTTTTAAAAATTCATAATTTGCCCAGCCATCTCCCAGTTGTGTACCTTTCTGCACAGAGAACATGTCAGAATAGTATAGATCAACTCATTAGAGTTAGGGTGAATACTTCTGAGGTGACATTTATGGTTAGTTCACAATAGTGAGCATTATGGATTTCTTATAAGGCATCCAAATTACGGACTGATAGAACAAACAGTTGAATTAATTCTAAAAAATATAATGATTGCCAAAAAGTAGGAATTGCAGATTGAAAGAGGCATTGTGCATAGCTGAAGATTGCAGGGAAGCACAAGCAAATGCATTTGACCTCAGCATGTAAACCAAACCACTTTTCATTCATTTTCTAAGCAAAAAAAGGATGGTAAGATGTAACCAAACTGGTGTTCAGAGTCAGATGCTTTTGAGCATCATTCTCCACATTTCCAGAAAGTTCTTGGCATGAGGATATTCCTCAAGTACATCAGAGTTTTTACAAGAAAATTTTTAATGAGCATTAGCCATTGATGTGAGTTTAATCAAAGAGATGTGGTGAGATCAGCTGAAAATCAAGCAGGATTTTCAAGGAAGTTAACACACTGATAAAGAGCAAACACTTTGCAGTGGCATTATGTAAGGCAAGTTAGTGGATGCCTCTGATGCACTTGTGGTCAAATATCAGTGCAAATTCCTGACAGAACAATTGCAGGTCTTGAGCAAGACTGGTAGAAAATAGGTCTCACTGCTGTTGGTTGTAATAGTTGTAATAGCAGCATTTTTTAAATGTCACTTAGTGCAGTCTGACATTGTTCAAAGCCATTGGGCATCCAGTAACACTGCAAGATAGGTGGCAATGTGCAAATGAATCTCTGTGGTCTGACTCAGTATGTTGTATTTTTTTAGATAAAGTCCTATCTGTATTTGGAACTTCATAGTATACATTAAAATACAAACCCCATGTATTAGAGTTCGTGTGCTAAATGAAAGAATCTTGGGCATAATGGCTAATGAAAGTATTTTTTTAGAACAGAAGAGCAAAGCAAGTGAGTAGCAATTTCTAGTAACAATTTAATGCTTTTATCACCACCAGACTAATGATCATTTTTATCAGCCTTTAATTAACATTCACTTGATAATTTTAACATTGCAGCCCTACATTACAGGTATGATATTGAAATTGTTTATTAGAACAAGATGTCGCATTTTTAATAGAACAGTAGGAAAAATAAGCCAATTTGTAATCACTTTGATGATACAAGCAGGTATTTTTATGCAGGAAAACTGCACTGTTGGGGCAATGGAGGTGTTTTTCTCACAGGTATATGACAGATTATTATGGAACAGGAGGTTTTGTGCATTGTCCTGACCATTAGGCTGTGCAAATTATCCTGTGTTCCTGGGTTACCAATGAACAGATTAATTTAAAACTGGCCTTACTGCTCCATTTGCCAGGTGGCAGGAGCAGCATTGGAGCTGTACCTGGATGGTGGATGCCTTTTCTGTGAGGTATCATTACAGTGCACAGAGGTTCTTGGGCACAGCACTGGAGTGATGTGACATTTCTGCAAATAGTAAAACATTTTTTTAAATCCAACTTGTCCTTGATGATCACTTGGTATGTTAATAGATTAGATTTTAGTTTCTCTTACACTGTCTAATAAATGTCTTCTTTTGTGCACTTGCCTTTTCACCTGCCTGTGGGGTTATTATGAGACTGTAATAAAACTTCAGTAGCTTGCAGTTTATTCCTGGAGGAATTTGACTCCTATTTTCATCTCTTACTGCCAATCAGCAGCCTTACATTGAAAGGTAATTAGATTATCCTCTAGGTCTCTTCCCAGCCTTCACTGAGCAGATGAACTCTAGAAGTCAGGTTTGCTAAAGGACTCTGCTTGATAGACTGTCGTGGCAAAGCTCTGAAACAAAACACTTCCAGGGTATTCCCTGGAAAAAAGTTCAATTAATTTTGTTTGCTTGTAGGCTTTATTTCTAACAAACTTTTTCTCTGAAACATGGCTAAAACAGGGATAAAGTGTTTTTCCACTCTTGTGTGTAGTTGATACTAAGTGTGCCTGTCTTGTAAGTAGGAAAAGAATCTGATGCCTGAATTTAAAACTGAGTTCCTTTTGGCTAATGTAAAATTGTTACCTGCAGGCTCTGTGCAATTCCCTTTATCTTCAGTAATGATGGGTAGTTATTTGAGATAACAAAATTATATGTTCATTTGCAATGGTTTATCAGTTTTACTGTGAAGCTTGTAGGAAAACATTATCCCCCTGTTACCTCTTTGTTGCTTGTGTCTTGTTAAGCTGTAAAGTCTTCCTTCCCCCATAAAGGCAATGAAGAAACTTTATACAGTGAGAAGTGTCATTTCTGCAAGTGATGTTTCTAACTGCATGTCACACTGCAAGTCCAGTTTAAATGCATCATTAGCAATCATCGTTGTGGAAAGATACAAGTTTAAACATTTAAAAACTGTCTCTTTCAGCTTAAAAGAAACCCCAACCAACCAAACTAGTCCAAATAGTATTCACACCCTGCATAAAGGCATTTAAGAAGGTTTGACCTCTACTTAAATTAAATTAGACATTGGGTCATTGATATGTTGTCTAAGTTAAGAGTGATCTAAATTAATCTGTGTTAAAAGCTTGTTTGGGTTTAACAGATCCAATTAAAACCGTGGCAACTTTTGTTCTGAAGTCAGAGGCTTAGAATCAGAAAACTGATATTCCTTAAAGACCTGTAATTAATCTTCCTTTTTCTCCTAAAGAATTCAGAATTGTTCCTTTAAATAACATTTTTTTTAACTGATAAACTCATCCATAGTGCATCCTTGTGCAGCTCTCCTACTTTCATTACTTTGTTATTTCCTCTGGTAGTTTTGTAGATGTTTTAGTTATCTTCTTTCCAAGATGATTTTGATCTTTCTTTTCAGTTTTAGCCATTCATTGCCAGACATATTCATTTTAATATCTCTCTTTTGTAAACTCCTGCAATTCCTTGGTTTTTTTATAACCAATTTTTCCTTGTTGCATTCTTGCAATTAGGAATTAGGAACTACAGAGAAAGAACAGGAACAAACTTCCTAATAGAATAGTACACGATTTATTTGGAGCTCCATCCATAGCTGCATTAATGTAGAAGACAACAACTCTTCTACTATTGCCAGACTTTGAACGATGCCTTTTAAAAATGCCTTTGAAAGGTATTTTTTTTGCCAAATTGCCTGATTTTCCCCCTTGAGCTCCATGCCACATTCAGTCTACCCCTAAAAAAGAGGGAAACTGTTCCCAGACATCTAATAAAGTCAGGTAGAAATATGTTTTTGGATATTTTAATTATTATTCTGCTCAGTTAAAATTTATCAGAAGACTGGCCACTGAACTGCACAATGTATTATGCCAAGCAGAAATTTAAACTCTATGTCTTGGAAGTCGAATCACTGTTTTTACTTACTAAGAATCATGTAAGTGATGCATTTAAAGGCATATAAAAAAATTTTTCCTTTCAGGGCGTGTTGCTTAGATATCTTGCTTAGTGTGCAAAGCATCTAATTGCATTTATTTAAAGAGAACTTACCAGCAGCTTAATTGGAAGAACCTAAGGGTAAAACCAAAGCTTTAGATATGGCCTTTCCTTTACAAGGAAATAGTTTATTACCATCTTTTTATCAGATTAGTATTTGCTCTGCATTAAGCTTGTAGAAACAGTAAGTTAGAAGTATTTTTGGCACTGATCCAATTCAGCTGTATAACTTTTAGTTGGAAATCTTGGAAAATGATTTGTTCTATATGAACTCAAATTATTTGGTCTGCAAATGCCACCAAGGGGTTCTTATAAAGTGTTTGCTTTGTGGTAATCCAGTCTCTGTTGTGCTGCTTCTGCTTATGGGTGTGTTGCTCAAATTTGCCTCTGTTATGTGTCTCCCAAACAGTACTTGACCTTGCATAAAAAGAGGATTTGTAAAACTGTATTTATTTTTTTTTAACTGGGAGATTACAGAAAAAAAATTGTATTTTTATTGATTTCAGTATATATGAACAGCCACAGAAAAAAGACTGTTTATCTTATCTTTAACCATTTCTCAATAATATAATAGAATAAACTTTTGGATGATTACTGCAATAGCAGGCAGTAATGCTTCCTCAATGCACAGGTTTAAAATGTACCTGTCACACCATTAATTCTAGTAAGTAAAATGTAGAGGCCATGTAGAATATACTCAGGTTAGTTTATTTGGGCTGACCTGCTCAGTAATTGAGTTAAAAAAAGAAAGCAAAGCTAGCAACCCTCTCTATTTTGGAAGCAGCTTTTGTCTCACTACTTCATGTTCATCCATATACTATTTTATCCCTTTTAGGTGAGAAATAAAGATGCAAAGATGTTTTCTGAAAGTAAATAGGAAGTTCAGTTCATGTCTTGTTTTCCAAGTGTTTCAGGCATTCAGGAACTTTATGTGGAGCATCAGTTTCTGGACAGCAGACTCCTTTAGAAAATGATTTGTGGTCCTCAGCCATATTTGCAATTAAGCATCATGTTAAAAATGACAGCACTAATTCCAAATTATCTGGTATGAGATCATGTCAAAATGTACTGTTAGTTTCTGGTACTGTCTGGTTCAGGCTCCTGAGCTGTTTGTGTCTCAGTCCTGCACTGACACGTTTCTGGCACTTCCAGTTGTGGGCTCAGGTTGTTGGTGGTCAGTGCTGGTCTCTGGGCAGTGGGGCAGTGAACAACACATGCAAAGCACAAAGCCCCTTTGGAAAAGCCTCCCTTACTCCTTTCTCACAGTCCCAGAAAGGTGTTTGGGTGAAAGCTGGGCATTGACAAGGCAGTGCCCAGTTTATCTGTGCACCTTCACACCAGTCACGTGTACATGAAGCAGCAAATACTGTCCTTTAGATTTGTGGATAACAGGCCATCTCAACCTTTATGCTGTAATATCAAGGCTTGGAATTTTAGAGAAACAAGATCTTGTTCAAAAATCAGCTTGTCCTTTTCAAATGGACACTGTAGGCTTTCTACAGCTGGAATTGATATGGAAAAAAGGGAGCTGGCTCTTTGTTAGAGGAAAATAGGTAGGCAAAGGTACAAGGTGCTTTATTTCTAAAAGCTTTTACGTATCTATAACTGAAATTGGCTGTATCAACCTTGGCTGTCAGAAATAAGTGAGTGAAGGTTATAGATGTATATCATAGGGATTCAACTGAGAAATCTAATGCCTTCATCTGAAAATACAACAGTACAAACTTAGTAAACAGTTCCAAAAAACTCCTGGCATCAATGATATTCTTGGATGATGTTTAACACACTTAATGAGAGAAGAAGCTCCATTTTCTGTGGGAAGTAGAAAATGCAATAAAGATCACTTCCTAAAATTAAAAGTGAACTGCAAGAGGAAGTAGATGGCCTGTGGTGGGGTTCTATTGGAAAGAAATTTTGAAATTAATGGAATGCAAATAATGTTAAGAGAAAAACAAACCTCTGGTGTCACTATAATTCAGTATTATTTAAATTCTAGCCAAGGCATTTTTTAAGAGTTGCACTGCTAACTAGACAACCTTGCATGCATGTTTAATGTTCAATCAAGTGAGTCTTCTCAGTTTCATAAGTTGACAGTAATTAGAACTATGTTCTCTCCTTGTAAAACTTTCATGGTACAGGTGACTTATCATCTGAAGCTTTAGAGAACAAAAAACCAAATCTGTCAGGAAAAAAAAAAATTCTGCTGTCATTGTGCATTTTATGTAATGATATTCTGGTAGAATATTGGCTTCCATGTTTTATAAAACAGGTCCAACATTAGGATTCTTGCTTCTCTCTATCTTTATTTTCACAGTTGGGATTAAATGAGTAGGTATGCTACAGCTACTTGTCATTCCTTTTCAGATATTCCTGCAAGTATGCCCTTGAGAGTGGATGACAAATTCAAAAATCAGGCTCTAAGTCAGTTATAGTAAGGGAAAAACTTTGGTCTAATTTGTGGCTTATTTTCTATTGTGATGGGATTTGCTAACAAAGATAAATATTTTTCATTTCTACAAATGAGAAATCATTATGCAGCACTGCATACAGTGGCCCTAGTCTGTACTTTTTGGCACTGGTTTTTAAGCATAGCTCTTAAAAATTGCAATAGATTTGTAAATGAAATGTAGAGTTTGAAGATCTGCTCATCCTCCAGACCCTTACTTCAAAACAAAACAAAAAAATCCTGTTAGACTGCCAAAAAGTTTCTGTACAGTTGAAATAATTAAGGATAATTTTTAAAGTAACCGTATCATGTTAGTATGTAGCTTTGGGACTTGTTCAAGTTGTTTGGAACTTACTTGTTTACATACAAGGTATCAGAGCTTCTTTAAAAGAAACCTGTAAAATAAGGTTTCCTACAGGCAATGTTAGGAACAAATTTCAAAATGTTTTTTGGTAGCTGCTTCTAAACATCCTGGTCAAAGTCTTTATTACAATATAATTTTTTTAAAAAGTAGAATTGGATGGACACTTTTTGAAGAAAATAAACTTTCAATGCATGAAGTACAGGTATTTGATATTTGTTTTGATATTGCTGTTAACTGAGTTTATTTCGAGGGTAAAGAATTAAGCATGTGTTGAGATTAGGGCTGTACTTAGAGTGGGAATTAGAAAAATAAGCTCAAAAATAATTATTCTGTGATAACATCTTTAGCACATCTTGCAAATGGCTGTGACCAGGGGAATGAGTGTCATCCTCCCTCCTTCTTGTGAAGGAGCAAGTGAGAAAAAGGAACCCACGAGGTTGCCTGACCTGGAGGGGAAGGGTGTGAAATGAGGAAGGAAACTCCTCTCTTTTATTTCTTACTTCTGGCTTAGCATTTACAGCATTTATAGAAGATGCCTTTCCCACCCCCTAGTGAAAGTGTTCAGTGAATTGCTGTTACTTTCTCTGTGCAAAGTATAAAACCTATCAAATAAGGAAAAGATAAAATACTACTTTTCAAAAACATGCAGGACCAAAATTTACACTTAGAGTGAGCTGCAAATACAGGCTGTCACTGGTGGAGTGTTTTCAAGTTAAATTCTTTAGCCCTCTTCAAATCTGTCAAGAGCTCTTGCAGGAACAATGAGACATCAAGGGGTTATGAGCAAAAATGGAATATCTCATAAAAAAAATCTTGCAGAAGAAAAAGATTAAGCATCTGTTCTGAAATTAAAGACATTTTTGTTATTACAGTTGGTCATTGTTTTGTCGTTCACCTTCAGGTAAGTCATTTGGTCTTAGCCTGTCAACAGATTTAAGTACTTTACTGCTACACTTCTGGCATATGGTGGAAAATTGTGTGTCACGACAACCTACAAATGAAATCTCAAATTAATACGTAAAATAAATATGCTTTTATATATTTTCACATAAAAATGCATATGCAATGGGTTTTTTTAATATATTTTCTGTGATAGCATTTCTATTTCTTTTTCATGGGGAAGTTGAGAGGAAGTAGTGTAGCATTCCATGCAATTGGCTAGATGCATACTTTGATGAAGAAATTTCTTTTTGTTTACTGGGGGAAACTAGTTAAATATTAACAGTAAATAAACTGGAAACCAAGTGAGCAAATAGCTAACAGAGAAATTTGTTTCTATTTAAAGAATTAAATATGTAGTTGTTTTGGGTCTGTCTGGGCTGGAGTCCATTTCCCCATAGCACCTGCAGCCCATGCAGTGCTGTGCTTGTCTGGGTAACTACAAGGGTGTTGATAACACACCAGTGGTTTGACTATTGCTGAGCACAAAGTGGGGACTGCAGTGGTTTGACCCTGGCTGGATGCCAGGGATCCACCAAAGCTGTTCTCTCACTCCTCTGCACGTGGGCAGGGGAGACAAAATATAATGAAGGGTTTCATGAGTTGAGATAAGGACCATGAGAGATCCCTCACCGATCACTGTCATGGGCAAAGCAGACTCCAAGTGGGGATATTAGTTGAATTTATTATTAACAGGATCAGAGCTTAAGAATGAGAAGTAAAATAAAGCCTAAAAACACTTTCCCCCATGTCCTCTCCTTCCAAGTTCTACCTCCTGCCCCCCAGCAGTGCAGGGAGATGGGAATGGGGGTTACGGTCAGTTCTTGTTTCTGCTGCTGCTCAGAGAGAGGATCCTTCCCCTGATCCGTGTGGGGTCCATCCCATGGGAGACAGTCCTTCAGGAACTGCTCCAGTGAGTCCATCCCATGGCAGACAGTCCTTCGGAACTGCTCCAGTGTGAGTCCATCCCATGGCAGACAGTCCTTCAGGAACTGCTCCAGTGAGTCCATCCCATGGGAGACAGTCCTTCAGGAACTGCTCCAGTGTGAGTCCATCCCATGGGAGACAGTCCTTCAGGAACTGCTCCAGTGTGAGTCCATCCCATGGGCAACAGTCACTTCTCCACAGGGTCAGTCCTTCAGGCACAGGCTGCTCCAGGGTGGGTCCCTACAGAGCCACAAGTCCCACCAGGAAATCCTGCTCCAGTGTGGGCTCCTCTCCCCACGGGGCAGCAGGTCCCTGCCAGGACCCTGCTCCAACATGGACCTTCCAAAGGGTCACAGCCTCTTCCAGCATCCCCTGCTCCTGTGTGGGCTCCTCCCTGGGCTGCAGGGGGATCTCTGCTCCCCTGTGTCCCTCCCTGGGCTGCAGGGGGATCTCTGCTCCCTGTGTCCCTCCCTGGGCTGCAGGGGGATCTCTGCTCCCCTGTCCCTCCCTGGGCTGCAGGGGGATCTCTGCTCCCCCGTGTCCCTCCCTGGGCTGCAGGGGGATCTCTGTATCCCTGTGTCCCTCCACAGAAACCCAGTACAGTAGTGGAGTGTCACTTCTATTATAGGACCTTCTTTTCAGGACCTCGTCCTTACTTCCTAAATTCTGTGTTAAGTTCGTCTGGAAAATAATTTTTTTCATGTTTTGAATTATTCTACCTATAAAATATTTATTTCACAGGTTTAAAACTCATAGATGCTTTCACATGCTGAAGTAGGTTAGAACTGTTTTATTTAATAACTTAAAAGTTCTGTGTTTTGGATCTAAACCGGTGTCCTGGTGCTTTCTTTTGTATCAAAAATACTTGTACTGGCCTTCACAAACTCAGCCTATTCAATGTTTAGAGAATTTTTCCTCACATATCAATACCTTGTAAGATGATAGAATTCACTTCTACAAATTCAGCTGTTACAGTTGGGTATTTCTTTGCCCTCTTTGTGTCTTCTGTGCTTTATTGCTGACAAGGTTACTGCTTTCTTTAAAATAATACTCTTAGATAAGGTGCAGTAACTGAAGCTCTGAAATCACAAATGGTGACTATACACAAAGGTAAAAATCTAAAAGGACAGTGAGAAGAAAAAACCACAGTACCAGAGGCATTTCTTTGTATCTGAGTTTCCTCTCCAGTACTGCTAATTTTTCTCTCTCAACTTCTAAAGTGAATAAATAGCACAACTCAGAAGCTTTAGCATTTTATGTTTGTTTACTCATCTCTAAAATAGAGAATATTGCCTGTGTAATACTGCTTTTAGGATATGTTAATGTCTAAAAATCTTTTTAAGAATCTAAACCACTGTGTGAAATATTTGCATATCTTTCTACTTTAACAAGAGGGTGAGATGCTTCAAGAGTTCATATGCAACACTTGAAGTAGTTCAGTGCAGGCCAAAGTGTCTCTGAGAGAATTATCCTGAAATAATCTCTGAAGTAGCAAAAGCCTTGACTCCAACAGACTTTAACATAATTGTAACTAAGTCTTGTGAAACAGGCTATTAATATTCTTTCTTTTTCCTCTCTTCTTAATTTTGGGGCTGGTTTTAACAATCAGCTTGACATATGGACCAGGGAAAGCACCTCACACAGTATTGTTTGAATTGCATAAATTTTAGGTATGTCAATCATCCACAGCAAAACCAAAACACCCCAAACCACACAACTTTCTCCATTTAATCCTACCTATCCCTATACACATTCAGGCTCCAGCTTAGCTGAAAACTCCTGTTTGCTGGAGGGAGGGAATGGGAAGTCTCAGCTGTCTTGTTCATCTTAAGATGTATTAATATCATAAAAATATATTTGCAGCATCTTAAGGCAAGACCAATCATTGGTCTCGTGTTTGATGTAGTACATGGTGACAAAGCCTTCTTGCCTGGTGAGCTGAGACACCAGGATGCAGAAGCCATGGCACCTTTTCATTACATCTGTTCAAAAACTCTTGATCTTCTGGAGTTCACAGTGAGGTGTGAACCAGTATTGTGATACAGCTTGTGCAGGTGGAGAGCTGTGGCCTGCAGTGTTTGTGTATTTCCTTGTTAATAACATAATATAACAGATATCCTCCTGTTTATAAAGGAGTTTAAAATCTGCAATATCTGTTGTCTTGGTTGTATCTCACATTTTTCTATTAAATAAATTAAAACTTATACCTCTCATGTAGCATAATGAAAAAAAATAACTTTGGTACCTGAGGGAATCAAAGTTTGCTTGTTTGTGGGGATTTTTTTCCTCTTTTTTAATTACAGAATGGAAACCTTTTGTTCTAGGCAGCTTCTGTGCAGTTATAAAAAGTGCTGTGACAGAAAAAGGACACAGGGAGGCTATTCAGATAAGTACCAGTACAATTGCAAATTTCATGGCTCTCTGCACACCCATGATACTTTTTATCAAGGTTCTTTTAAATGTCTCATGCTGTAGAAAAGACCAAAGATGTTATATTTACTTGCTATATTTCACCTCGGTGTGGGTTTTATTTCCATTTTTTCAGAATGGCAGCTGGATCTGAAAAAGTGTGCATTGTCATTGACAACATCACATCTCCAATTTTTATAACTAGCCCCACCCTTCAGGCAGCATCAAATAGCTGATGTGCTTTGCTTCTGCTGTTACTTAATGAGCCCATCTCGTGCATACTGAGTTTTACCAGACTGTAATTAAAGCTGGCCTGAAATGCTTTAAAATGCCACCTGAGAAGTCTAAGTATCTCTGTATATCCAGCTACTCTTCTGCAGGAGATGATGGGGAGGAGAGAGTCCCATGCAATGTTGGCTCAAAGGATTTAATGCTCTCTTTCTTAATTTCATTCCTCTCTCCTAATGGAACTGTGAAACTATATTCATGTAGTGCTGGTAGTTTCTGATCTCTGACCAGGTAAACCTGAGATTTTTCACAGTTTAGGGGAGTCTCTGCCTACATTCCTGATATTCTAGGAAAGTGTTAAGATGCTCCTGTACTGGTTCCCTCCATCCCTTTGATGCTTGGAAACATGATAAATAAAAAGGCCTAATTCTCATTGTAGTCATTCAGTTTAAAAGTAATAGCAACTTTGGTGTTGTTGAATAAGAAAGGCAGAGTTTAGGCTGGGGACTCTGGTTTGGGTAGGTGGTTTTGGTTTTGGTTTTGGGTTTTTTTCAACACTGCTAGAATTACATTCTAAGTCACAAAATCAAGAATAAAACTGAATTTGAATTTAAGCTTATATTATGCTGGGATGTTTGTGCAGAATGCTGTTCTCATTTCTTTAAGTCTGTGGCAAAATCATGGTCACTTCAGAAACATGAGATGGAAGACAGTGAACTTGTTTCCTAATACTGAAATAATATGTGTTATACATACATGTCCTGACAAAAAATCGCTTGTCTTGACCAAAAAGAAAGTTGATAGTTGGGTCTATTCAATTTCCTGTAGAAAAAAGAAATTTATTATTAATATTTAATAATAATTTAATAATAATCTAATTACTAAAGGTTTTTTTTAACAATGAGTCTTGAATTTTAAAACCAAATTAAACCAGACCATTCTGGAGTTGAATAATAAACTAATAGTTTGTTTTTGGCATTGTGTCTATGGAAGGTAACCTTAAAAATATAGTAGAAGGCAAGGTGATTATTTCTAAGGAAAAACTTTTGTCCTGAGGTTGTGCTCTGTTCAAGTAATACCACAATAGTCTGTAATTGGTATGTGGTTGTTTTACATAAATGGACAACTAGAACAACTATACTTTGTCAATTAGTTAAGATTTTAAAGTGCTGTACATTTTTGTAACAGCTCTATCAATAATACCTTGATTGTAGGCTACTGGCTGGGGCAGCTACTATTAATAATTTATTTCAACCATCTTTCTTTCTGACCCAAACAATAAAACATATTAATGCTGTTATGGGTATATTTCAGAACCTTTTTATTGGTTTAGGTCTATTATCTTTTTAAACGTCTTTTTGTATATTTTATAATGTGTTATTACATGATATACTGGAGCCAAATCCTGTGTTGTAAAGCAGACAAAATCAAGAATGATCCTATGAATACTCCATTTTATTTAGCCTTCATAATTAAGTGAATAGAGAGACATGTAAAAGGTGTTGATTTTGTCCTTTTCATATCTCATTTGCTAGTTTTAGGAAAGAGAAAGTTGAATTGTTATTAATAATAACATTAGTCCCACCTCTAATTTTGCACTTAGGTTAGTTACTTTTTTTACTGTCCCAACTGAGTTTTATTATTGTAGACTTACTGTTAACAGGTTTTGTATGTGCAAATGTTGAAGGTACGTAAAAGAACCAATTCACTAGCCCTGATACTTGCCTTCAACTGAAGATCACTATTTTTTTAATTTATTTTCATATAAAACCCCTCAATCTTATGAAGAATCTGTGTATACATTTAGTACTTAAGAGGTACTTGTTGTACTTGTAGGTACAACCCCTACAAATATTTTACAATTTGTTTATTCCAATAGAACTTAGCATTTAAAAGTAAGTATATATGACTGTGAACAACAGTCAATATATTTTGTCTGTTTTCTTCCTGTTCCATTATTTTTGCCAGATATTGTGTGCTCTGAGTATTGCAGCAGATTCCAAGGGTTTAAATTCTAGGATCTTTCATTTGAAGCATTTTTTGCAAATTGCTAATGAAAAATATGTGTCTTTTTCTGAAGGCTTAATTATGTCAACTGAAAATATTAGGTTTTGCTTATTAACAGATAACTGAATATGATTTTAGGGCTGAGGCTACACAGCAGCATTGACTAAATTAATGTTTCTTCATGTTGAAGATATCTCAATTTATTCATATGCTCCTCTGACTTCATATTTTCAATATTGCAAACTTACCTCAATTCATTTTGTTTTGGATTTGAATCCACAGTATTTAAATACAACAAATCAGTTTTATTCCACAAAATGTTTCCTGGAAACAGAATGAAAGACCTGAGAAATAAAATTTACATCACAAAACAGGATTTAAATTCAAATTGTTTTCCTGGGGCCGTGATCTGAATACAAATGTCACTTTTACACTAATTATTTTTTTCTCCTGAACACTTTTTGCAGATATTTTGGGTTAGTGTTTGGATTAAATTTAGGTTTGGACCACTTGTGTTCGTGGTTTGCCTTTTTCTAAAGGCATGTTTTTTAAAATTCTGCTACAACTGGGAACATAGACCTAAGGACAAAGATGTCTTGAGTTCTGGTTATAAATTTGTGACCTAATCTGAGTTCCTGTGTGTCTCTGCAAAAGGAAGCAGATGCAAAGAGCATCCCAGCACCATCTTTAGTTGAACTTTCATTTTCTCACAAAACAGTTGAGAAGTTGAAATTGAAAGGTTTTCAGGAAACATGAGAATTTGTGCAGAAACTGTAAAATGAACTGAATAAGCAGAAGATTTCAAAGCATATAACAAGTTGAAGCAAACAGAAAAGGAAGCTATGTAAGGTAATTTATGTCCTGCTTTGGTTTAATGTATTCAACTGAATTTGATACTATCTTCACAAGAACTAGTACATTTTCTATTAAAATTATTGAGAATTCTTTTATTGAAACTGATTATTTTACTTTCAACTTTCTCCTTATTAATGCTAAGGAACAATTTCCCTGAAGACATTTGCATCTATTAGCAAAGGAAATATATGTACTACTAGAAAATACTTAACCCAGGACAAATTGGTGACAGCAGGATATTGAGTAATTAACTCTGTTTTCTCAGAGAGGATGTAAGGCAAAACCCAGATAAATGTCACAGATACTTAGGTTGCTTAATTGAGTTTCTTAGACATTCTTTTTTTTCTGAACAACAAAAAAAAATATCTATCTATCTAATCATTTGGGATTACAATCTGAATGCTTCTTGGTCGTGGAATGCTTTTTGAAGAAAATTCAAAGGTTTCTTTGGAAAGTAGGAAAAACAATGTTCTATTTTGCTCCACACAAATTTGCTATTTTCAGCAATAACCCACCCTAGGGAATGGATGGGAAGGAGCAGATGCCAAGTACCCTGACAGTCTGATCACAGACTACAGACCAACTAGGAAAAAAGGTCATTCAGAACATTTACTCTTAATTTCTGATCTTCCTGAAACTAGTGTCACAATTTTCTCACTTTTTTCAGTCTCCTCCATTTTCAGTGTGATCAGTCTCAGTGTAAATGTAACTGAAGTGTGTATATACTGAAGTATATATTTATATATTAAATCAATTTACAGTATTGTGTACTGTATCATTCAATTCCTCTAATGTAGGTTTCAATACTGATCTTTGATTTGTGATGCTTAATGTTCTCTATATTTTGGACATTTCTGTTGACTAGCATGATGCACAGTTATATTTTAGACTTCACCATTGGAAAAAAATACAATTTTTTGTGTACTGTGCTAAGTTTTCACACAGAACACCTCTGGTCTTCAGTCTTTTGTTTCATAAAACTTAGCTAAAGTTTAGATGACTTCATTGATGAATAAATACATTTTTCATTTTGTTTAATATTTGATTCATCTTCTTGTAGGTGATCTGTGTTTTTTGTCTTCATTGCATAATTTAGAATTCTTAGGTACACATCAATAACAATAATTGATGTGCCAGAGTCTATTACTTATGCAGACATAGCAGACTAACAGAAGCCAATAGAGAAATACATTTTAATCATTTAGGGTATATATGTGCAACACA
>WEIV01030208.1:67498-100763 GCA_013390005.1 Calyptomena viridis
GGAGATTCTATGTATATACATATATGTGTGCTTAAATATACAGTTCAGTGTTAATGTTGCTGATTTGGTGATTTAGTCAAAGCTAAATAAGTGCAAATTGTTTTCATGTATTCTTCATATAATTATATAGTAATATTATTTTTCTTTATTTTTTATATTTGTTGTCTGGTTTTACTTTTTTATATTTTACTCCTGTTCCACTGACTTGTTATGGTCTCCATGTGCTTAAGTGATGGATGATGTATTTCATCATTTCTGATGGTACATTTCAGGTTACTTCTCTAAGTTTTTCTTCAGATAATATCAAAAGTAATAATCTGCATTGCAATGCTACTTGAGAGTGTCTTGCCTTTAATGTTACCAAAAGAGGGGGGTTTTCCCCTCAGAATTCCTGTGGTTTTAATTTAACAGCATTGTTAAATCTCAACCATCATCATGATGACTGGGAGAATGCTGACTTAGTCATATCATGCTGCTGAATATTGAGTATTTCTATATAATAATCAATTACTGCTAGAGTTCTTCTAACAGATTGACACATACAAAGCAGATTGTCCCCACTGTTGAAAATAGAATTGAAGTTATTGCAAACTACAGAAGTATTTCAGTAGAAGATTGGGTACTTTATTCATGTACCATCTGATTCATATTCATATTCCATCTGATATTTGGGAAAAAGAAAAACAAAGAACACCCCAAAAAAACCCCCATCCTGATGTATTGCACAGCTGTACTCTGGAAGCTGATAATTATTGGCTAATTGAGCAGAGATTGGAGCAACAAGCTTTGGCTAAATTCTCTAGTGTAGTAATGACTGGTTTGTAGTATTTCCATCCTCAAAAAATTAGATCTGACCCTGGTTTCATTTTATAGTCAATTTGGAAATATGAACATTTTAAAACTTGATCTTCTCAGTTTGTGTGTAAGAATAAAAGGTGATCCTTTAAATTAAATGGGATGTGTTTATAAAAGCGTAAATTTTGTATCATTTTATACTTATTGGCTTAAGTTAATAGGCTTAATAGATGCTATTAAACAATTGTATGCATAGAAATTTTGCAAAAACTAATAGAACATGAATATTTAACTTAATGAAGGAACACATTTTTACTCATAATCTTGGGATATTTATCAAGATAGAACCTTATCTGAGTGACTTCTTTAGAAAGCAGGAAGGCATCAGGAACAATTTCATAAGGGTGCCATCTCAGACATTACACCAGAGCTACTGCAGTAAATTAGAGTGAAACTAAGACTGATATCTTATGACTTTTTTTTTCCCCTCCATTGAAGTCAATTATATAGTACTTCTTGTCCCATTGTTCAGGAACTCTATAAATAAGTTACAGTGCTGCTTTTCAGTTGCTGAAGTTATATGGATTTTGGCCTCATGCTTACAACATACACAGAAATTTTCATTTTTCATACAAATATCAGGAACTGTGAAAGAAGTACAAATTTGCAGTTAAGGTGACATGGCCGGAATAAAAATGAAAATAGAAATCAGTCCTCTTGTAAGTCTGTGGTCCAGACTCTATTTCAGAGCATTATGTATCCAAATAGGTAAGGAAATAGTCCCAAAGCAAACTGAATGTTAAACAAGAAGTGGTAATTACCAAGAATTTGATTTCTAAGAAAAAATATATGTCTTATTAATAAACAAGGAACATATCCTCATGAAGATAACATTACCTAGTCACTCATCTAGAATATGAGTAATTTACAACAAAATATCTTCTGAAATAACTGGAGCATTGGCTGAATTTTCATGGATGAACGTAATTTTCCTTTTAAAAAAAAATCCAAAGAGACTGTTCAGGGTATTTTTTTTTCCTACTGATTGAAGGTGGTGGTGAAAATGGCTTTAAAATTTATTCTTATGAAAAAGAACTTACAGCCAAAGCTGAATTTTCTCAAAGTTCATTCATGACAGATGTGGTACATAATTTCCAGGTTTAAGATCTGCACAGAACAAGGTATTGGAAAAGGGATGTACTCAGGGGTACAATAGTATGACATGGTTGAAATCAAATGCAAAGAAGAAAGATTTTCTAACAGCTTGTCTAGAGAGAACTCTATAGTCAGAGCCAGCATTTGTAACATTGTAAATTAAGTAGCTTAAATACTAACACTTTTAATTGCAGCTGAAGTTATTATCTATTCACTCTGTACAGTTACTTTTACAAACAATTGTTACTTGTTAAGAAAAGGTAGTGTTGAGTGGTGAACACAAAAACCATCTAGCATAACCTGGTTTGTTGGTTTATTGCATTTATACATTGCTTTGAGAGTACATAATAAATACATAATTTCATAACTCTGTATAAACTACTACCAGTAGTATTGGAGGAGATGAAACGACTTCTATGGAGGGAAGGTATGTTAATTTTTCTAATTTGTATAATTTTTCTTTGTCTCATAAATCGCCATTGGTTATTTTATATCTACTATCCTCTAGCCTTTAATACAGGAATATTACTAATCATCTGCTGTCATATTAAGATTTCAAATTTATTTCTGTGTATGTGAGTTACAGTATTTATAGATAGTATTTTATTGCTAAACTAACTGTACCTTCCATGAGCCTCAAGCACTTCTATGATTTTACACAATACTTTAGAGAGTATCCTGTATACTTAAGAAGGAATCACATCTATTTAATTCCAATTTAAAAGTCAGAACTGAACCGATCATCATTTGGAAGCTGGATTCAGTTCAAAGAGTAATAAAAACTGGATGCAGACTTGCAAATAAAAGTTTTAATGATCTTGCAAAGGATTAAATTGTAACCACTGAAATCATAAACAAAGCCATAATTTATCTTGCCTTAAGGTAAAATAAACTAAGAGTTTCTGTTACAAGGAGAAAAAAAATAGATTGTTTTTTTGCTGACACAGTCATCTATAAATAGTGTTGACTTCAGTGTATATGAAAAAGTTGGAGGTGACCTTGTAAGGGAGACCTTTAATCATTTTAGGTTTTAGCATGGAAGCCAGTATCCCTTTCTAAAATTATATAGATAATAGCACTTTGGGTTACCCAGATAAAATAAATAAGGAAGAAAACACTTTCTAGCTTCCTTGTCTTCCTTCTCAACAAAGCTGCCTCCAAAACCAACAGCAAACCCAGAGACTTCAAAACCCCAAATTTTGTATTTGAAATCTTAGTGATTTTTTTCCTGGAATAATAATATTTCAATTGTATAGTTAAAGTTGTATTACAGGTACATCTGTTTACATTTAACAGGAGAATTATTTCCACTATTAAAAAGGAAAAACTATGTGGCTAAAATTAAATAGAAACAATTATTTTTCTTTTTTTTTTAATGTTATTCAGTAATTTTTCTTCAAAATCATAAAGATTTTGTTTTAAATAGCATAAAATCATAACTTTTAGAAATTCTGAACATTGAATACATGTATCCTGTTAGTGAGCTCTAGCTTTAATGACATTATTGGCTATTTTTTACCAGCATTCTTAAACTCCTGTTACTTGGGCAGAAGAAGTGCCTGAGACTCTGCAATTACATTTTCATTAAAGATGTCAAGAGT
Source organism: Calyptomena viridis (assembly GCA_013390005.1). Lineage (NCBI taxonomy): Eukaryota > Metazoa > Chordata > Aves > Passeriformes > Eurylaimidae > Calyptomena > Calyptomena viridis. The sequence continues at coordinate 71,050 of WEIV01030208.1, forward strand.
GATGCTTGTCTGGGGAGATTTATGGATATCTGCATCCAGTCCTTGGCAGTGTTCATGCCCACATAACTGGACTGATCTTTTGCTCTTCTCTTAATTGGTCTCAGACATAATAATAGCCATGGAATCTTTCTTGTGCTGTCATTATCACAGAAAAGGTACTGGTTGATAAATACAATTTGTGGCTACTTACACTTTTCAATTGTATCTTTCCCTTATTCTTAAAACCTTAGCATACCATTATTGCTTTGGTTTGGAGTGGTTATTGTCATTTGTCATGATGGAACATTTCTTTGTAATTTTGACAATCACAGTGAGACCTTTTATTTTTTGAGTTTAAATAAAAAGTGAGGAGGTTTTCAGACTTGCAACAGAATTTACATAATAACAACCATGGGGTGAGAATAGCTGCCTGAAAATGTTATAGTTAACCATTACATAGAAATTGTTTGCCTTTCCCCCTCTTTTCTCCAATATGGATCTGCTGTATTTCTTCACTGTCGTGGTTTTAAGTAGCCAGAGTTTTTTATTAGCTGGGGGGGGCTATGGGAGAGGCTTCTTTAAGAAGTTACTGCAGGTTTCTTAGCTCCAAGGTCAGCTGGTAACACTTCTGTGATAACAGATTTAAGGAGAGAAGAAGAAAAGCTGGGCAGAACATCATGGGCACTTAAGGGAGAGGAGAGTGAGAAGTTTGATTAACACCAAGGTTGGAGAAAAGGAGAAAGAGAAGATCCTTAAACACTGGAATAGGGCCCAGCAACCTGTGAGGAACCATAGGGAGCAAAGATTTGCCTGCAACCTGTGGAAAGACTGGGAGACTCCACGCAGGAGTAGGTAAGTGCTGGAGGAGAGGCTGTGCCCCTGTGGGGTGTTTGGTGTCTCTGTCTGGACTAGGGGGCCTGATGGAGTCAATTTGGAAGGAGGTGGGGGGGGGGAAGGTGTCTTTAAGATTTATTTTACTTCTCATTCTCAAGCTTTGATTCTGTCAGTAATAAACTGAACTAATATCCCCACTTGGAGTCTGCTGTGCCCGTGATGGTGATCAGTGAGGGATCCCTTTCCTGGTCTCTATCTCAACTCTTGGAACCCTTTGTTCTATTTTCTCTCTGTCCGGTTGCAGAGGGGAGTGAGAGAACAGCTTTAGTGAGTACTTGGCACCAGCCAGGGTTAACCTACTACAGGGTAGCACAAATCCTGTGGAATATCTGAAACAATGTGCATTTCTGTCACTGCAATGTCGAAAAGGTGGAAGAGGTGTGGAGAATTTATGTAAGAAACAGCTGTTCTCTAGAATGTGTTAAATATTGGTGTCTGGGATCTCAGATGTGCATTAGTGTTATTGTGTCTGTATAAGAGCAGACATGTTAAGTTCCATATTTTAGGGCCAAGTGTTGATATCATGGAAATTACCTCATTCCTTGAAGGCCTTGAAAGCACAAAGATTTGGACAAATTATCTAAGAAAAGGATCTAGTATTAACATACTTACTTTATGGTATTTCTGTAGATTGTGGTAATTGCATTGTGGCAAATGCAAGGCAGTGAGATCAATGTACTAGGATGTGATTTAGCAGAAAGTGCATAAGGGATGTGGATTTATTTCTCTTCACATCTTTAAAAACTTTTAAATGAATGCTGATTTCAGCAGTAATGCTCCGTTCAAGGCCTCAGGCAATTACTTTTTAATCAGTAGTTGAAGAACTCCTTTTTCACCATAAGAAACATTTTTATGAATGTAGAAATGTGCAGGTTTCTCCAGGCAATAAAAATCCATTAGAATCAGGAGTGAGGGGTGGGAGGTGGGTGGGATGGGAGGGTAGGGTAACAATTTTGACAGTTCTGAGGAAACTTAATTTACAGAAACTTAATTTATACAAGCTGATAAGAATTCCTACAGTGATGCTCTAAACAGGGAGATGTTTTCCCTGTGAGTCCAAGTCCCTTGACCAGTGAGAGGAGTCTACTAATCATCCCACCATTAAAGATGATATGATTCCACATAGTCCTGTGGGCACATAGGTTCCCACAAGGAATTTCAAGTCATTTCAGATTTGTATAATACATATATGTATATATATGTATGTATGTGTGTATATATATAAACACAGGCAGGGTATAAATTATAGACTTCTGTAGAATACAACAATATAACTCTGTTATTATAGAATGATATATTACAAGATTGAGTTCAAAATAATTAAATTAAAACCAAATTATATGCATTTTCCTACTAACACAGGGACTTTCTGTGATGAATAGGCCATTTAAAATGTTGTAGCTACAAATAAGATCTGTGGCTGTAGAAAAACAAACATCTTCAGTTGCTCAATAGGGTACAGATTTTTCCCATTTACTATGAGAAGATTTCATAAACATAAAAACAATAAACAACTCATTAACCCTAAACTCTCAGGGGAAACAAAACCAGAAGAGAGAACCTATACACTCTGCTTAGACAGCAGGCAAATCCAAAGTACACTGAATGAAGATGTGAAAAGAACTGAGAAAAACTGTCTTATGTGGCTAAGGTCCTTCAATCTAATATTTTGTCATTATATTAGTTAATACTTTAATAAAAGGTAATTGTAAACAATGTTTTTCGAGATTTAAATATTTTAACTCCAGTTTTCTAATATAAGTTTTTAAAGTTATTAAACATTAACCATGAGGATATGTAGTTCATGTTGTTTTTCATTATGCTTTGTCATTAGGCTACATCAAACTTTGTATTTAATTTGTCTCACATTTGTATAATTATTACTATTTCAACTGTTAACAGAGGGATATTTTCCCCTGGGGGAAAACTAAAAGCTGTCTTTCCAAATTCTAACAGCTTGGGCTAACCAAATCTAAGATAAGATACAAAGCCAACAAAGCTGTCTAGTTTCTTTAATAACAGATAGATTAGTTTAAAATTACAGCTCCTGAATATGATTGTATAATTTGGTTGCATAAATATTTAAGCCTATTTCATGTGCAGTAGTAAAAAGAGCATTTGCAGTCACTTCTATCTAAAGTGATAAAATCTGCAGGCATTGCACAGAACCATAGAGAATGTCAGCAAGTGATAAAAATTTAAAAAAAAGAATCAAAACAAAGCCCTAAACATTCTGATTTGACATTATGGAAGATTAGAATAGAGTTGATGGCTTAAAATTTAGCTCGAAGGATGCTAAGAATTTAAACCAGGAGACTTGTTTTCAGAGGTTTCTCAAATCCCAGCTTGTCTTCACCTGCTGTGTAACCTCTGGTTCCTTCACAATGAAATAGAGAACAACTATCGAGATTTCTGTTAAAAAGTATTCTGAAAGATACTCTATAGTGAAAAAAGCCTTATAAAAGAGTAATATTTTATAGGAAGTCTTAGTTTCAATTCCGTTTTCCCTTAGTGCTACAAGAATTGAAGGAATCATAATAAAACAAGAAGAGACATAAAATGTCTTTGGTTTAGAGAAGCAGAGCTGGTTGAAGGCTGGGAGAGCAAAGTGGCCTTTTATGGTGGAGTAACTGCATCAGGGGACAAGGGAGGGGCTGCAGGTGTCATTTATCTGGACTTCTGTCAGAGAAGGACACAGTCCCCCACATGGTTTTTTCAGAATTGAAGAGGGATGGGTTCAGTAGGTGGGCTGTGAGATGGGTAAGGGAGGGGTTGGGCAGTCACATACATGGGGTCGTGGTCAGTGACAGAGTCCCAGTGGACACCAGTGACAAGGGGGGTCCCTCAGGGGTCCACACTGGGATCAGTGCAGTTTAACACCTCCAGTGGTGACACAGACAGAGGGATCGAGGGCCCCCTCAGCAGATTTGCAGGTGACACCAAGCTGAGTGCTGTGGTTGCCACATCTGAAGGATGGGATCCATCCAGAGGGACCTGGACAGGCTCAAGAAGTGGGTCCTTGGGAGTCTCAGGAGGCTTAATCAGACCAAGTACGAGGTGCTGCATCTGAGTCAGGGCAACCCTTGGTGTCACCCAGGCTGGGGATGAGCAGAGGAAGAGCAGCCCTGCTGAGAAGGACTCGGGGAGCCGTGGGTGTGAAGGGGGACATGAGCCAGCAGTGTGCACTTGTAGCCCAGAAAGCCAAACGTGTCCTGGGCTGCACCCAAAGCAGAGTGGCCAGCAGGGTGAGGGAGGGGATTCTGCTCCTCTGCTGCACCCTGGTGAGACCCACCTGGAGTTCTGCATCCAGCTCTGGGGTCCCCAGCACAGGAAGGGCATCGACCTGTTGGGGCGAGTCCAGAAGAGGGTCACCAAGATGGATAGAGGGATGGAGCACCTCTCCTGTGAGGAAAGGCTCAGAGAATTGGGATTGTTCAGGGATTGAACAATTGGGGTTGACAAGAGAAGGTCTCAGATTGATCTTATTGTGGCCTTCCAGGGGAGCCTACAAAAAGATGGAGAGAGATCATTTCCAAGGGCATGCAGTGACAGTTCAGGGGAAATGGCTTCAAACTGAAAGAAGGTAAGTTTGGATTAGATCTTAGAAAGAAATTTTTCATTGTGAAGGTAATGAGGTGCTGGAACAGTTTGCCCAGAGAAGCTGTGGGTGCCCCATCCGTGTTCAAGGCCAGGTTGGAGAGAGCTCTGAGCAACCTGATCCAGTGAAAGGGTTCTCTGCCCATGGCAGGGAGATTTGAAACTACATGATTTTTTGGGTTCCTTCCAAATCAAACCATTCCATAACCCTAGGATTCTAAGGGAACTAGTGAGGAAAAGACACTTGACTTGAAAATTCTCTTCTTCCTCTCTGACTTGAAGTTATCTATCTTCCAATCCAGCTTTGAGACAATTTTGTTCTAAAGTTTTGAATGAAGATTGAGAGGCATGACATTAATGAAGGAGCATTATTGATGTAGGATTTTCTTATATCAGACTGGTGGGAAGGTTAGTTTTTCTTAGTTATTTTTACTTTTAAATCCTATATGAATGCTTTTGAATTAAGGTGATGTTTTGTTTTAAATAGAAATAAGCCATTAAAAAAAAAAAACAAAACAAAACAAATCAAACAAAATTGGACTGAAAATCACTGATTAAGCTTTTTTAGAAGTACACGAAAATAATTTCTAACGAAAAACTTTTCCAAACAGAAATTTTGAACAGTTAAAGATTTATTGGTTTTGTCTATAATTCTTATATTCTATGTTGAGTGGCAGTTGGTATTGAGTCAATTGAGTGGAGTAGCAGTGTGAACCCAGTCAAAATGCTTTTTGCCTTATTTAGTGAACAGAATACCAAATTAGGTCTCCCCTTAAGTCATGGTCTGCATGTACAGAGCAGACTCTTCCTCTTTTTTCCTGAGACTGACCTTCATGAAGCTTTCATCATTCCAGAGTGAATGCTTTGAGGAAGTTGTGGGTATAATATATAGAACATAGTTTGGCTGGTAGGCTGAGCTATAAGGGAACAGATCTGGGAATATGCATCTGAAAAAGAATTTTTTTGCAAGGCTATACTCTTCTTTAGGAAAGAATAATTTCGACTGAAACAGCTTGATCACATCAGTGACATAAAATAAAGCAATTCATCCTGAGAAATGTCACTTAAGTTGAGTGGTTTTAATTGGATCTGCTTGAAATATTCAGTTTTGTCATTTTCAAAATTATAGTCTTAGGAAGTTGCATCTGGTGTTTCTATTTTTTTAGCTACTTGCTTTTTCCACTCCACTTTGGGTAGAAATAAACAAGTGGTGAAGTACCATTCCACCAACTGCTTCCTTTGGCAGAACTACATAAAATAGCAGCTCCAAGGTGCAGCAAAGAGTTGTTCCCAACATGAATTATTGCCATTAGCACATCTCTTGGAGGTCAAATCTTCTTTGAGATATGACATTGTATTTCTGGAGCTTTTCAGCAATGATAGTTAGCACATATCTGTGTATTAGTAGAATTTGCTTTCTCAAATTCACCTCTGCTGCTCTTTTTATTAAAGTAGTAGAAGAAGCTGAATAAAATTACTCAGAGGGGAGAGTAGAAAAAAAACCCAACCGTAATATTAGTAAACAGTATTAAAATGTTGTTATTACGTGACCTGTTTAGTGGCAATATTGCTTCAGCCATGAGCTGTGTGTTTTTTTTCATAGAGCTTATCCTTCCACTGAAGTAATGGGAAATCATATTTAGAAAGGAAATCATGTAAAAATTACTAAAGAAAACCATCACAGAAATTCGATTTATTATAATATCTTGAGAATAGCATTTTTTAAAACTTAATGAACAGTCTTTGTTTTGGATGTTGTCTTTGGGATCCCAATGTTGAAAAGTCTCACAGTTTCACACATCAAAGTTAATACACATAATTCACTATGTATTCATACATACAATTCAATACATACAATTCACAATTTTCTGTAAAAGGTATTGATTGATTTGCATGAATTAAAACTTGCAGATAAAATATGGACTAATGTACAACATAGGTATGGCCAGTGTGAATTTTGAACATTACTATGAAGTGCAGCCATCTCATCTAAATCCCAACCCAGCTCTCTAAGGCTATTGTTCTAAAAATAGAATTGGCAACAGGTGTAAAAATAGATATAAAATACATGTTTCATTTTAATTATTCAAATCAGAAATATAGTCTTGTTTCCTGTATGTATTTCACTTTTGGCATGATATTGATCTCTAGCACAGGGAGAATGTTAATTTATATTCAACACCAACAAAATAAAACAAAAATATAAGAAATTACAACTCTTTGTAAGGTCCAGTTGATTTTTTTTTTGTTCCTGACATCATTGTAGTAAATTTTTCTGACCTTGAAGAGACAGTTCATCAAAGCCAATAATCTGGTTTTGTTCTAAAAGTCTCACATCTAATTTATACTCCAATAATATAGACAGAAAGTTAAAAATTAAGATGATTCAAAACATTCTGAATTCATTTCTTCATCTAAATCAAGGGACCTAAAACATTCTGATATGAGATTGGAAAAAGTTTTCAAAAAGTTTTCCCAAAGACAATGTTGTTTCTCACCCATTCTTACCAGTAGCTTTGATAAACTGCATTATCTGTAATGAATCACAATATAAGATTTAGTCTGTCTTGACTGTCTTGACTCTCTAACAAATGTGTTACCACCAAGTGTGTGTTTAACACACCAGACCTTTGGATGCTGGTGATTAATATTGCCTGCACGTTCTTGGACTTAAGGAAAGCTTGAGTAAAGTCTCTTTTTGTAGAGAAAATAGTTAAAAATGTGTGTTTTGTAGTTGAAGCATTCTTACAATGTTTGGGAAATATCTATACTTGAAGGATATTTTTGTACTACTTCTTGGTGTCCCTTTAGGGATAACTCTAGTGTTCTGTTCTGAAGCACTCATCACTCTTTTGTTGTCTTTAGGTATTTTTGTGGGTTTTTTTTTTTTGTATTTGGGGAAGGGGGGTTGGTTGATTTGTTTTTAATTATTGTTTATTTTTATTTTATTTTCCCAAAGATTTTTTTCTTAAAAATGCATAGAAATGAAGTTTATCCATTTTATGTTTAGTCAGATTTATCCATTTTCACTCTTTGATATTTGGAAATGAAGAGCTGAACTTTTACATGCAGTTGAGAATCTAAAGTATGTAATTATATCAGAATCTTATCATAATAAAGAAACATGGTAGCAATATGCATTTCAAGGATTATAAACTTGATTCCCTGTCTCTGTTCTCTTTCTTGCTGCCTGAACTCTGGTGTTAGTTATTAGAAACTCTAAGGAGCATGCTGTGTTTAAAATGTAACACTTCTCCAAATAATCTTGAGCAACTTATTTTAATTAATATCGTTATGATTGTAATCCCATGTCCCAGTTTTCCTTTCTTTTGTCTCATTCTTCCCGCTCAACTTTTGAATATTTATAGAAAACTGCTGGATATTATTGACATACAGGATCATCATCTCTATCTTCCATGCAAACTCTTGAAAAGGAAAATGAATTTCTTACAGAGCGTGATCCTGTTCTCTCTTGTCCAGTTTGGCACGAAATTTCATTGCAATTTCCTGTTCAGCTTGTGACCTGAATAGAGATCATCAAATATAGACATTTCTTCATGAACAAACATTTCTTTTTTACTTAAATTGTACTAAGCAAAAGGTGAGATAAAGTTGCAAAAGGATTAAAGAAGAATATGTGTATTACTGTGTGCAGATCTTACAGGCTGCTGAGAGGAACAAGAGGCTTTCATGATATCCTGGCAGCTGTATCCAGTGGATCAAGTGGGTTTTCAGTCAAATGTTGGAAGGTTTCTAATTTGATTTTAAGTTTGTTGCTTTTTTTTTTTTTTGAGGACTATCAACAGCTTTTAATGAAAGAATCTATGTTATTTAAAATTCAGAGTTGTAGTCACTGTATCCTTTTTTCCTGTGCCTCTCTCATCTGTTCTAACCAGAATATAATTACCATGCTAAAAGATAGAAGAAAAGAGAAAATGTTCGGTTTCCTTCCCCCCCCCTCCAAATTTGCATTTTGGGTTTTCATTTGTTTAGAGTGTTCCTTGAATTACCACTTTCAGGCAGCTTTATTTGACAAACCATTTCATAACATTAAAGTAAAACCAACAGTTTAAAAGCACAGCCTAAATACTTACAAGTAGAGTTTTAAGAATATTTGTACAATTTATAGTGCCATATGCTTGACACTCAGTCTTTTTAAAAATATTAGCCAAAAATTATTTTGAGGGGTATATTTGAGTATTCGAGTGCATATATAAAATAAAAGACTCCTAATATATATATGAATATGCTAAACATACAAGGTACAAAGAGTCTTTTTCAGGCCTTTTGGGTAGCTGCCTTTTATTATTTTAGTTGAGATTTTTTGTTCTTCCTAATTCTCAACATCAATCATCAGGTTAAAGGAAGAGAGAGGATTTTCCTGATACCTTTTTAAGACAATCCCTTTCCAAACTCAGGCCAGCAGTGTTAGGTGCTCTTCACAGTGGCTGTTTCTCTTTGGAGAAAGTGGGATGAATAATGTAAAATATATATTGCCTTAAAAATATCCACTGGGTTTGAATATGGAAAATATGCAATTAGGTTGGACAAACACCCATATATTTGAACATGGATGAGGTAACATACTTTCCTGTCATGCATTGGATATTACTTATATTTCTAAGGGTTCCCTCACTTCTCTTTGTGTGGAATAATGAATGTATTAAGCTCCAAGACATAACAAAGGAAAGTAATTTCAAGTTATAATGATTTCTAGGAGTTTACAAAAAAAATCCCTCAACACTCCAAGCCAAAGAACCTCAGGTATAACTATTATTGCTAATTCCTATGGAAATATTTCCTTGCTTATTTCCTATGGAAAATCCATCAGGCTTTTCCTTGTGATGCTTTGAATAGAGACATTCCATTGCCTCAGAGAAAAATCTGACCTCTTGAAGAAAATAATTGCTTAAAGAGGCGTGTTCTGTTCTTTATTAGAAGGAATGGCTTTCAATGACTTAGAGTATTATTTTCAGCTTATAACTTTGTTATCATTACAGCTCAGAATTGGCAGATTGGCAGAAGACAAACAGAAATCAATTAGTTTTGCAATGGATATCTATTTAAATTTTAGTAGAAGAAAACTACTTGTGACTAGATCCTTCTTTCATGAAATGGATGCTCATATTAAATACACAACTCTTCCACAGGTAGATTTCTGTGACATACTTGTTCAGTGAATGGATTTAAAACCACGTTTTATTTAGGGTTATTGCCTAGAAAAACTTACTTTTTAGAGTAAACCAGATGCAGAATTTTACAGAGGTGTAAAAAGGCTGTGTGTCTTCAGACTTCCATGGCTTTTTTCCTTCCATTTGTTCCAATAGAAAAGTCAGTAGGGTTTGTTGTTTGGACTCAATCACAGATATTCAATTGGGGCAAAACATTTTTTTTCAGAGGGCTGCATTAGGTTTCTCTCTCGTTTCATGGCCTTGGTAAAAATGTTGCATTTTACTTGGGGCAAGGAGTGTTGGTACTGAATGTGGAAGCTGTTCCACATTTGCTGACATTAAGCATATGCTGATCAACAGCACTGAAGTTTCAGAGATGGGGAAAAAAAGTGGGAATCTTATTTCAGTTGAGTTGTACCCACATCCAGTTCAGTACTGCAAAGGAGAGACACGTTTTTCTCATTTTGAATTACTTCATTTTCTGAAGTAAGTGTGCCATTCCTGAAGGTTTCATTTAGACAGCTCTTGTGCACTAGTTCTGTTTGCTAAGTGAATAGATTATTGTACTTACACCAGGTCCATCTAAGCTCCTATTTTGACCACCTGCTGATCAGCCCAAATGATTTGTGAAATGAAACACAAATATCCATAATGCCAAATACAGAAAAGATCAATGCACGATCATCAATCTTGATCCAAATTGTGCTCAGAAATGTACTGCAAACACACATTTTTTGAATCTTTCAATGCAACTCAAACCTTACTTACTCATTCTGTTACTAACACATAAACCAGAGGAGAATGAAGCTCAGTTTAAAAAAGATACAGTGGATTTACCATATCAGGAATAACAAAATGCTGACCAGAAGCATGTTTAAAGAAAAGTAGATCTTTTGGTAATGAACTTGTAGCAACCCTGCTACAAGTGTAAATTCAAGTTAGTAGATTTTAATCTTTCTCTTCCTCTCCCCTGATCCATCCTGTCAGCTTTCTGTAAGAAGAATTCACAGAAAATCAGGCAAAACAATACCTGCTGCCCAGCTGAGATGTTGGCAATGTAAATCAGCTATATTAATTCTCTGCTTGCAGAAGGAGCTTTGCCTTTCCTGACACTCAAGGTCAAAAATCTTATTCCAGAAGCCACCTCTTTATTATCTGTTTGTGGGGAAGGATTATTTTGGAATGGTCTTTATTTAGTGTATTTTTAAAAAATGCATGTAAAATATATATATTGGCATTAATAAGCAGGTAGTGAGTTCTGAAATGTAGAATTTGCCTGGACAAAGAGGCTTTCCATCCAAATAAGCAGAGTTGTTAGAAAGCTCAATATAATTCTGTTCTCCTTAAGGGGATTTTATCTGGATTTTTTGTGTGTGTGCTGGTTAGCAACAACAGGAAATACACAAGACAAAGTAGTAAAGAGGGAGGGGAAAAGAATCCAGAACTGTAAAATATTTTTCAGATACTTGCTCTTGTGCATGGAATATTTTCAGGGGGAAAAAAAAAAAGATACATTTTGAAAACTGATATTTCCATTGATGATGATTTTACTTTTTTTCTGCCCATGTTCGTATTTTTCTTTTATGACACAACAGTAGATAAAACAATGATGATAAAGCAATATACTGCTGGCTTAAACTAAGGTGGTAACATAAAGGTGGCTGATTTTGAAATGTTTTTTCTCTTTCTTGGAGAATAGTGGATTTTATATAACAGGCTTTTTTTCCCTACTTTTGTTCAGAACCAGAAATGAGATAAAAGTGAGTGACTCAGCTTGAAAAGTTAATTTCCAAAGACACATACAAAATGAGCAACAAAAGGCAAGACAAGGAATAAATGCCATATCACAGTGTTAAAACACTGAGATTGTGTCATATTTTTGTTCCCTTTCCTTTTTATAAATATTTAATAAATATGAGTCAACTGATTCCATGTGTGTTTTTATTGTTATCCTACTTTTACTTAGTTAGGATTACATTATGTATGTGCAGCTTTTTAGGTGGAATAGAAGCTGATGAAAAACAATAAATTAAAGTAAATCTGAATGAGGAGGGAAAACAGTTGAGAACTTGTATCCCTGAGTCCAAAGAGCAGCTTTCCCAAAGTTGCTGGTAAGAATGAGGTGAGTTCCCTGTGTTTTGGGTCCATGTCCTGCTGTTACCAGCAGTTTTACCTGTTTTTTTTTTTCCTTACATGGATGGAAGGACTTTAAATGCATCCAATAGGTGGAAGATGTGCATGCAGAGAGAAATATCTCATCCACAAATTATCACCCACCCAAGAAACTGGGTAGAATTCTGTAGAATGTTGGCACTATTTCACCCTGGGTAAGCATGAATAGTTAATTGTAGCTGGTTTAGACAGATATATTTTCGTTGGTCCCAGGGAATGAAAGGCAGGATCTGCCTCTCTGTTCTAGTGGCAGTCACTGGTTTTCCTCTGACAATTGTGGGACTGGGAAATACAGACTGGAAGTCACAGGTCAGAAATGGGCACACCCAGTTTTGTCTCAGGTTCTTTATCTGAAGAGTCTTGAGTAGCCACTGTGTCTTGGGGCTTTCAATCCAGGCCTTAAGAATTCATGCCAAGTCTATCTGGTAAAAAGGTGTGCCAAAAACCTGGAGATGAGATCCTTTGTTTCATTTCAAGTGAACAGATCTTAGTGGAAGCCTCTAAACATCCTGTTATCTCTATTTCTTAGGAGATGTCAGGAAAGCTTATAGACACAGAAGCAAATGAGTCAAAATTTTGTTCTCAGATTAATTCCTGAAATTCCACAGGTTAGTAAACAGAATTATACCACTCAGAGTGCTTTGAAATAAAGAAGTGTGTGAGGACTTACTGTTCCTGTAGTACCTGTTCAAACATCTGTGTGTTGGCTGTGTGTGTTTCTAGCAGACAGAAATGAGCTTAGTTTCTGAGGCACATCCATTCTTAGCTGCTTAGAAACTGCCAGTGGGAGTAACAGATGTGATTGTACAGACAGCTGTCCACCAGGACTTCACCTGAAATCATCAGCTTTTCATATATAGCCACACACAGCTGCTGGATTTTCTAGTTATTGCTCACTTGGCATAAATTTGAGTCAAAATGTGCCTGCAGAATTGTTAGTGCTCTGTGCCATCCAACTGTCTGGAACGGGAATTGGGGAGGTTTTGTACTTATTTGGAGAGGGAGGAGGAATAACAATCTGAACAGTCAGAGGTTTTGTCTACTCTTGTTGTATGTATAAATGTCAAGGAGAGAAAAAGCTACTTTAATCATATCCTGTCAGTTTAAATGTAGGGCTTTTTATGTCCCATTTTTCTGGGAAAATACATATAGTACTTCACCACACAATCATGTAAGTACCACACAGGAAAACCTGCAGAAAACTGTTGCCGTAGTCTAGATTTTGGGCAAATAGCCTAGCAAGACATTCTCATTTTCAAAAGTCAAACCTGCCATTATATTTATGGCTTTGTTTAGATTCTTTTTTTTTTTTTCTTTTTGTACATCTCCATCTAGAGTTTACAAAGAAAATAGACCTGCTGTGATGTGAACCCCAAAGGGAAGATACGCTGCCTCTGTAATATACTGAAATGTCAGGAAATCATTTATTGAGCCACTGGTGCCTTTAGTGGCTGGTTATAATTTGCTTTGCTGTCTGATAATGTGTGTGTTTGTAGATCAATTATCTCAAGAGCTCTTTGGAGCCATAAGGTCATCTTTGGCATATTTGTCAGTTCTTTCTGTGTAGAGATGCCAAGTGGCACATTTTTCTTCCAGAACTTAATAGATCATCCCTCAAAGTAAGTGAAGAAAGAGATTATCTGATGGTGGCAGTACTCTCAGTGCTGTAGCTTTGCCATCCTTTTAATGTATTTATATATGTCTATGTATAGCAAACAAATTGTAAGGAGGAGCTTTACCCAAAGAAAGGAGCCCTTAGTCCTTTCAGATTGGTGATTGGTGATTGTTAATTCACTTGTATCTTTAGTCAAATACCTTATTTTTACCCTTCCTGCATCCAGGTGGGCAGAAAAGCCTTGTGACACCAGCTTAATTTCTCTCAGTGGTCCAAGACTGAATAGACCTTCTGGGAAGGAGTCTAGTCTTTAATGTTGGGAGCAGGACTTGTGAACATCAGCATCATTTGCTTTTCTCTTGGGACTGTAGCATTTAATGTGTTTTTACTATGAGTTAAGGAGCTGGAAGGAAGAAGAGGAAATGAATTCATGCTATGTCAAACAGATGAAATTATTTCATTTAAAATCAAATAGTAATAATAATTTAATAGCACCTTTACTAGAAAATTTCAGAGCACTTTGCAAATATTAGTTGGGAGAGAGAAGGACAAAAGTGCAAAGGGATAGTTAAATTATCTGTGATTAACTGAGGTACAGAAAGCTAAAGTGATATATTTCATCTCGGTGGTAGAATTTCTACTGAGAACAGCCCTAAAAATCCACTGTAGTTCACCCAAGTTTTCCACTAATGTGGTGTAAAGTGGCCTGAAGGGTGATCTCAGGCACGGCACTACCATGGTGGCACACTGATTGTCACCCTGAGAGCAGAGCTCGTGGCTGGTGGCTTCAGTGCAGGAAGAGATGGGGAAGGTTAAGCCTGGGAGAGGGGCATGAGAATAACCAGTCAGGATGGAAATGGCCAGGGCACACCCCAGCCAGTGCCTGCCTTGGCAGGGAGGGCTGTGCAGGGTGGATGGACCAGAAAGCAGAAGAGCTGATACTGAGACCTTGGGCTCAGCACTCTCTGTTTTCAGATTTATTGTGGACTGGCTCGAGCCTCCCTTCATGGACCAACCAGTCTTTACTGGTGAGGCCCTTTCACTGCAGTGTGCACTGGGTGAGGGTTTGTTACTGCAGTGGGAGTGGGACAATCCAGGGGAGTCACTAGAAAACCAGCATCTCATTGGAATTTCGATGCAAATGTAGACCTGCCCTAAAACCAGGAGAACTGGAAGTTCTGAAGGAAGAGTTATGCCTGGAGTTGTGCCTTGCCTTTACTTTCATGCATTTTGCCACTGTGTCAGGAGCCAGGATGCCATTTAGAGTCCTCTGTTTAAGGTGAACATAGATTCAGTTTTTCTTTTAGCATTGAAAGGGGATGGGTAGAAAATTCTTGTTAATATATTGGCTACTAGACTTGCCTAAGAAATGGAGGAACTTCTATTTTCTTTCTTTTTTTTTTCTTTGTTTGTTTGCTCGTTTGTTTTGTTTCTTCTGCCTATCTGAATCTGAGGCTGTTTAAAAATGTGATTTACAGCTCAGAGGAAAGGCTTTTCAGTGCTTACTCTATTTTGCACATGAGTCTGAGACTTGGGTGGTCATGACTTGAACCAGACTGTGACATTAGTCAGCCAACAATGTGAGACTGATGATGCCAGAGAAACAGCAAGCAAACATAATCCTAATTTCATCATTAAGACTCTCCCTTGTGAAGAGAAAGCCTTGTGTTTTCCTTTCTATAAATAATACTTATATATTTTAACCAGGAACTTGAGGACAATGGAAGGAAAAGTATGGTAAAATTGATCTATAGTCAAATTATATGAGTTTGCCACCTCTGATGTTCTGTTTTAGTGGGACCTTCACTTGTGAAGTTCTTTTTCATTACCTGCTTAAAATTAAAGCTTGAAATCTTTATGGAGTGTATATGTAAATTAAAAAGATAAGGAAAAAAGAATTAAGAAAAAAGATTATGTAATAGTAATTAATATAATCTGAAAACATACGGAAAATATTAATGGAATTTACCTGGTGCATAATTACAGATTGGATTTTTTCTTTTTAATTATTATTTCTGAGAGATTTTAGATCCAAATCTTCTAAATATCTTCAGAAGAAGAGAGAAGCAGAACCAGAAAAGAAAAACATATTTCTGGTTATAGAAAGCTAACTTTGGAGCTGCTAGTTTCAGTCCTTTCACAGTGTGTCTAGTGTATATTTATGGAGGCCACAGAGGGAAGAACAATCTCTTGTTTTGGATCTTTAAAGCCTGATGCAGCTAACAGCTAATTTGCTTTGAGGTCCCTTGGAGTGTTGAATTTAATTTATCGAAAGCAAATTAATATGAAATAGTAAAATGATTATTAAAGTGGAAGTAAAAATAAATGATTGAAACATACCAACAGAGGAACATAAAGCACATAAATTCTGAAATTTGCAGGATGTTTCTTATTTTAATTACATGAATTGTAGTTGCTATTAGATTAGCAATTAGACAGTATTTTCTATTTTGTTGCAGCAGGTAAGTTTAGAGAATGGAAATATATGGGAATAAGGTCATGCAATGCAAATTGACATCATAGAAATTGACTTTATTTGTAGAACTAATAGTTCAATGTACCTGAGAAAAGATTTTCAAGGTATATTTGTATGTTTTGTAATAATGCAAGTAGCTCCAAATATTTTTTTAAATTCATGTTTGTTTCTTCTCTTTTATCTTTAACTTGTATACATACAACTTTGATTATATGTGCATGCCATTCATGTAAGTTTTCAATGAATTTTCGAGTCCTGAGAGTTTACACTCAGAAAAAAATGGTGCTCTCACTTTCTGAGCAGTATTTTTTCTGTAATACTTGCACTTGTCTAATCCCAAAGTTGTCTCTTTTTGGGGATGAGCTCGATCATAAATTCCAAACATAGCTTGAAGATTAGACCCCTGAAGAGAAGTATTTGTATTCAGTAGATTGATTAGTCCTTTGTTAACTTAATCAAATATTTCTGAATATAAACTCATGATGTGGACAAAACTCCAGCAGTTTGCATAAGGATTAATGACTAGATCAGAATTTAGTCAGTATTAGTAATTTTCTGAACATGGAGAAGTAGGAAGTCCCCAGGCAGCAAAGTTGTGCATGGATGCAGTGGGAGAAATGTCCAGCTGTGGTCGATGGGGTTTGCTGATTGTGTATGAAGTCTGTCAATATATCTTAGATTTACATCTGGTTCTTCCAGTCCTTCCCTGAGTTTATTTCATGGACAGAACTGCCTTTGCTACTAAAGCAAAGAAGCACAGTCAAAGATTTTGTTTCAGGACAAATCAGGTTCATAGTCCAACTACTCCAGGCTTATCTCCTTTAATGTCATCCCAGGGCCGTGTTAGAGAAAATTTGTAGCTAAAAAAGACTGAAATAAATTCCACTTGAGAATGAAAACAAGTGCAGGAAAATGGTGGTTTTCTACATGAAGATGAGGGAAGGTTAAATTGGGATGTTAAGTGGAAATTGCAGTCTAAAGGCTCTTTGAGATCCTATTTTCAGTGGTTGGAAGCATTGGGAGCCAAGGCCTGAGGGTGAATGGCCACCAGGAACATATGAAAGCAACAGTCTTATGAGTTCACCAGGAGAATGTATTTCCCAGTTGGCTTTTCTTTTGATTGAACTTTAGCTCTTTTCTCAGTGCAGGTATTCTAGATTGCTAGTGCACATATGTAATAAGGAGGCTTAGCTTTTAACATAAACTGCATAAAACCCCAAACATTTCTAATAAGGGAAACTTCATTTTTGAGTTGCCTGTGACTTTTTTTTTGAGTATTTTTTCATTTTTCCTTCTTACTGTTTCTTTTAATTGTTTTGAAATTTCATCTTATGCCTTGATTTTTTTCTTCTCATAAGAAATGTTGCTTGGAAAGATGTCGGAGTCCAGGATATCTGGACTACACCTCAAATTGCCCTGGAGGGTCTGGGACCCTCACAGAGACCCCAGGAGGACACAGGCTTTGATCTGTGCCCCTGGGAAACCTTCCAACATTGATGGAAGAAGCAAAAGCAACAAAAATATAACTTAGATTATAGTTTAGTTTGTCACAGAAGTGAAACTTGTAGTTTTAGGTTTTTTGTATATGACCCACCTCAAAGAGCAAATCAATACATATGCATTTTATTTTTAAAATAAATAATACGATATGTAGTAAATTAAAGTTATAGAAAGTTTTAATGCTACCTACATTTCTTTACCAGGATTAATATTTTTTCCCTCTTTATCATTTTTGCTAGAGACTTTTTTTGTATAACAAAGAAATACTGCATGTTGCTTTTTCTCATGCTGATCATGAATTCAATAGGGATCAGCTCCTGCCAGTAAAAGCTGCATATTTATGCTATTGATTTGTGAAGGAGGGAAGCTGAGGGCTGTTTGTATTGTGCCATAAAATTAATAAATAATGATTCATTAGGACAGCATCCTGCAGCTCACGAGTGAGCAGTAATTTGGCACAAGGGTTGCATTTCTATTGTAAATGTGCTTGGGACACCACAACAGGGCAGCTGCTGTTGCAGTCCCTGGAAGCACTGCTCTCTGTTCCCTGGGATTTGCCCTCTTTCAGGGTGGGCAGGTGGAGCAATGGGAAGCAGACAGTGTCTGTCCTCTCTCTGGGGTCCCTCTTCCAAATTAGCTGATGGTGCTATAATTGCTATTGTTATTCTGAAATATTTCCCTTCTTTTGGGTCTGTTTGGCTCTTTTAAGTGTTTTGCAACAATGGTGCCCATCCTAAATGCAACCCTGATTTAGTCTTTCCTTCAGCAGACTTTAGTTGACATAGAGTGCAAAAATCTGGGCTTCGAGGGCACAGTCAGAAAGTTTTCAGCAGGCATTATAAAATACATTGAAGTTGGAGGAACATTTACAGTAGGTTTTAAATTTACCTTTATTGGAAACATATACTTTAAGTCATTTTTGAATCACCAGAGAATTTGTCAGCGTTGACACCCAATATTGTCTTGCAGAATATTGTGTGGTGTTTTCACTCATATTAGCAGTTACTACCTCGTTTAAACTCAGAACCAATGAACACAAGAGAGCACATGAGTGGGGACAAAGTTGCATGACATCAGTGTGAAAGCACCGATATGCCCGAGGTGGTTTGACAGATCTTTAATATCACAATGTGCCACCCCCACTGGCAGGACAGCAGGGAGACCTGTGTGCCCAGTAACAGCTGTGGACTGAATGGCCTTAGGGATCCCAGTGCTCTTAAGATGACAAGAATTTAGACACATAGTGTCTGATGGCAGCCTTTACAGGTGATGTACCTGAGAGCACTGCCCTTTTGGTGGGCCAGAATTAAAGTCTAAAAATTAATGAATAGAAGGAAACTGTAGCAGATACACACGTAGCAGATACATCAAAACTAATAACAAAGCTGTCACTTGTTATGGTTGATGGGTTCCTTGGTTAAACAACCAGCTGATCCCTCTGATACCTCACCTGTTTCAGGGACTTTTAATTTCTTTCAGTATTATTTTCTCTAGTCTACGTCTACACTAAAAATTGTACAGCTTACTTACTTGTGAATTGCAGTGCAATTCATCCTTGGTAATTAATCCTTGCTGGCAGCTTTGGAAGATAGACAGGAGAATGAATAACAGCATTGCTAGTGCAGTATGCCACTACAGAATAAACAGAGCAGAAGGAGGGAGACAGATTGTCTTTGTGGTGCAACAATAGCTAAATATTTGCATTTTCTGCAGCAAAGCATAGCACAGAGGAGTCATCTTCTCAGCATGAAGGCTGAGGTTAGAAACTTGATCTTTTCAGTGCAATTGAGAGGCTACCACCGAGGTGAAAAAGTGAAGATAATCACCTTCATCTTTTCTGTTTTCTTTGTAAATATTTTGGGGTTGGTTTGGTTTTGTTCATTCTGTCAGGACTTGCAGGTTGTCAAGGGTCTGATTCCTGTGGCAAGCTGACAGTCTGGAGAGTAGATAGGAACCTCACTGAAGTTCTGCATGCTTGTTGGAATGAGAAAAAGCAGTGCTTTGAGTTTTGCAGAGATTTAGATATGCTGATGAAGCATTGATGGAAAAGAAACTTTGGGAAAGTTGCCAGTAGAATTTCAGAGACTGGTACAGGTAAATCTGATACAAAAAGGACTACAAACAAAAATATAGATCATAAAGGAAGGAAGGAACTAAATTAACACTATATAAATGTGTTTCATGCCTCCTCTCCTTTGAACTGTTATCTTCTAACGGCACAATAACCTATGTGACAATTTTGCTCTTGCTCTTCTATAGAACATTTTGCTAATTCATGCCTTTCCCCAAATGTGTGGGAGGGGGTTGCCTTTTTTGTCCACTGAGTTTTCAGGTGGAACTTCTGTAAACAGTTCCATGAACTGTCTGGAGTAACTCAAAGGAGTTCTATGTGTAGAATCCATTCAATGTGGAGAACAAGATTGTTCTAGTTTCTGCTTTCAGTTCACAATGTCCAAAACCAGAAATCTGAGACAACCTTTGAAGGTCGTCAGCTTTTCTCAGTGTGAGCAGAGGAAGTAAAAGTGCTGTCAGTGTGTGGTGGGCTCCTGGAGAAACCTTCTGAGTCAGAGAGAAATACATTTTGAAATACATGGTGAAATACTTTGCTTTCTTGGCTTATGTCCACGGTCTGGTAGAAAACATCTTCTCATTATTTTTTGGAGAATAAAAACATTTCCATCTTTGGAGATCTCTTCTGGAAAAGGAGTTCATCTCCCCATTTGCTCAGCCTGCACCTCTACCCACATAAGGGACTTGGAAATGTGGTAGTGCTGATAAGGGACAGAGGGGACTAATGCACCAACATTCAGCTACTCTCAGCAGGAAATGTCTTGTCAATACTGGCAATAAGTGATGTGCTAAAGATTTCCTGTCAGGTGGCTGTCTTGACCACAGCAGGGTGGAAACTTGCAGCAGCCAGAAGGCTGTATATACTTGGGTCACCCGTGTTTGCTTTGATGAATGTGTGTAGTTTCCTTTGTCTGTATTATTACATTGAATTGAGGGGAGGCTGGGGTAACTGATAAACCCAGAAAAAAATGTTTTCCACCATTAACAGATAAAATAACAGTCCAATAATTGGACATAGGAGGCATCAGCACGGTTATTTTTGGTTTTTTCTCAAGTTTCTAGCAGTGTATCTTGCACTGAACTGAAAAGCTTCTGGTTATGCTATTTGCAGTAGAAGAAAATTGATTGAACACAGTGGTTTTCCCGTGGTTAGTGCAATTTCGTATTTTTTTTATTAGTTAAAATTTATGTTGTTCATTTTGAGATGTGCAGTTACTTATTTTCCTTCAAAGAGAAATTATGTTGGTATTCTTATGGGCTGCTTTTGAACAATTTTTAAAAGTACTGGGAGAAAATGTATTTGTGTTTTACAGCCACCTTTCTGGGTGTTTTGCATGTTATCAGTTTGTCAAATATTAGATATTTGCCTATTTTAAAGTGCACTAACTGTAAGTATCTAAAGAAAAGCTAATAAATTTAAAGAAAACCTAACAAATTTCTATCTTTATTCTATTCTACTTGGCATTACACTATTTCTAGGCAATGGAACAGCCACTCTACAAGGAATCTTGTGGGCAGTGAGTTTAGTGTCCTGAGTTTTAAAGTGCCTCCAAACTGCTCTGAGCAGTAGCAAGATTTTCTGAAAGCCCTAAAGCAATGTGGTACACCAAGGGACAGCTTTAATAATTCCTCCTAATTGACATATGGTTAGGTGAGTTCCTATGTCCTCTAAGAAAACTAGGCCTCCTCTGCATTTCTGACCTACATCTGTCACTATTTTAATAATAAATTCCATTTCAGTGGTTGCTCCTGAGCAAAATGTACCTGTACAGAAAATCCTGTATCCCAAATGAACTGATTTTCATATTTTAATCATATGCACATTTTACTAACCACTTTTCCAAACCTAGACTTCTTTTAAAATGCAAGGATTCTACAAAGTTTGGCTTAGGGTGTTTTGGACTAAGTGTAAAACCCAGACAAGAAACCAGTCTGATCTTTATTCTGATTTTACAAATAAATGGCTAATATTGCTCATGTTATAAACATGGAAAACATGAACAGTCTTGGTGGTTCAGGGCCAAAATCAGGTTATACTTAGGTGTGTGTGTGTATTTCAGTTCCTTCTCTGTCTGTGATACTTTAAAGCAGAATGATGTGTATCCCAGGTTTTCACCTCTTCATGATTAACTGGATTCCACTAGAGGTTATAAAAGAGGTCTATGATCCATCTGCTCCATGGCTCCATAATTATGGAAGCAATCTTCAAGCTTGTTTTATCTCAGGACTTTTAAGTATATTTTTAAAAATTTCTTTTTGATATTGTATATGAAAGAACAAGTGGGAGAAATATGCTTTTTAATAAATAGCAAGGGCCCCATGTGCTTTTTCTGACAGCATTATTCTTGACCATCATGCATTTTCATCATTAATCCATGCTGTTATTTGGGCATCATGCCACATGCCAGCTACATTCTAGATATGGTACATGTATTCTTGGTAGGAAATTTGCTGGAAATAGTGTGTCATGTCACTCTTCACTAAAATGGGACAAATTCTTTACCTGGACCTTGAAGGGTTTTTTTTTTCTGATATAAAAAGTGATTTCCTTGTCTTCTTTTCTGTAAGAACTATCATTGGGAAACAAAGAGCTACTAGCACTGGGTCAGTCTCGTGGTAAGTGGAAAACTTGCAATTCCAGCCAGTTTTTTGTTGTTTGTGTCTGGTTTTTGTGGTTTTTTTTTTTTAATTCCAATTGTTAATCTAGTTGAAATGTTGTCTGCATTCAGCTGTGAGACAAGAGAAATCCTTCCTTCAGCCTTCCCAGAAAAACAAAAATATTCAATAGCAGCAATAAATAATTCAATTAAATACAATGCAACACAGTATAGCTGAATTAAAAATGATGAAAACTGATTAAAAATGGAAGAGAAGGAACTAATTTAAAGCAGAACAGAGAGGAGACCTCCTTCTTTCTATTTTTACCTGGTTGTTGTAAGATAACACATGTATTCCAAAAGGAATAGAAGACAAGCACAAACATTTTGTTCCTTTCTTAGTAGGATATACAGAAAAAACCCCAAAGTAATAGCTTAATCTTAAAGTTTGTTTGCAAAAGACTTAGAAAACCAGTAAATGAAACTTCAATTTCTTTTTTTTATTCTGAACATTACTATGATTGTAAAGTAGCCAGAGCTGAGGAGAACTTAATCTTTTAGAAACCAGATAATGTTCTTAGCTAAATAGCCACTCAGAAGGTGTGAAAAACAAAATATGAAGCAGTTTTTCCTTTTTCTATTTTATGGCCACACATACTAAATCTTAGTTTCTGGATTTCCATGTTGCTCCCATTTCCTGAATACCTCATCATGCTTTATGTTGCTTTTTTTTTTGTCTTGTAGAGGGTTTTAGACTAAGGATGTGCAAGGCAGAAAGAGGTGCAGCCCCTGTGGAGGCAGGGAAGGTACCAGAGCTCAGGTGTCTCTCAGGGCTCTTCCTGGGGGCACTGATTGCCAAACAGGCACATCTGGGGAGAACACAGGCACATCTGGGGAGAACACAGGCACATCTGGGGAGAACACAGGAGGGAAAGTTTAAAAGAGAAAGGATTGTGGCCTTGAGTTTTCTCTGTGGAAAATCCCCAGTTTCATAGTGCCACGTTGTGTTGCACCCAGAAGACTGGAGAGCAAGGGGAAACTCAGGTATTTTGAGCTCGAGGCCAGAATGGCTGAAGGTTTCTGACTGTTTCACTGTCTGGGTGTGTTTCTGTGCAGGCTGCTCTGACTCCTGATGAGGATCTCAGGCTCCTCACTCTGGAAGAGAATAAAAAGTCAAACTGCGATATTTGGGTTTTTTGAGGGATTTTTTTTTTAACTTTGAAGGTGGAAAAGGAATTGATACCTTTTGTTACATCTTGGTATGAATTTAGATGTAAGTCTTTAAACGTTTCAAACTTGAATCTCGTGGTTATACAAGTATTTAAGAGCATAAAATGGTTCTATGACTTTTTTCTGTCTGCAATGCCAGGAGAGGCTACCTGGGTGGTGAGCAAGGATTTGGGGGGTGTTTTTCCAAACTTGTGCTCTACTAACTTCTAGACACTGGTGCCTTGCTTTAGTGAGTACCTCTCATCAGGGGGGGTAATTGCAAAAGATTATAAATAAATATGGGTTACTCCATGAGTTGATTTAATGGGCAGTATGGTTTGCCAAGGAAGAGTTGAAAATGTATGTTTTTATATGGTGTGAAAGGCTGTAGTGCCTTTGTCCTCAATGAGGGCCCTATGACCTACAAAATGATGTTATAAATATATATTTCTAGAGTTTCAGTTTAGAGAGGAAAACAAATCCTTGTGGCCCAGTGGTTGCAGAGATAACAGTCCAAATTTGAATCTAGGGTGTATCATCCTCTCCTTGACTTTATTAGTGGCTTGATACAGTATATTTAAGTGTGAGCTTTTTGCCACTCTGCATGAACTTTGCTAAGCTGTGAATTTGAAGGCTTTTTGGTAGCATTGCATGTCAGCAACTCTTGGCTGAAGGATGAGAAATGAAAGAGCACTGGAAGTAGCACAGGGAGTATTGGGAATTAGAAAGAAAAATGTAAGAATAAGATTGTTCTGCCTCATCTTCACACCTGTGGTGTGGCTGGGAGTTGATGAAGAGAATGATTTAGATGTGGGACTAGTTTGGGAAAAATGCACTGCATGTCCTTTATATTTTTTTATCCAGATGTGTTATTTTAAACCTTTTAAATTGGTGATTCTTAGTGAGAGGTGTGCTGTAGGTATGTTGTTCATGTTTCAAATGGCATAGAAATGTTTTTTGTAAAACTAGAGACATAAGAATTTGTGGCTTTATCAGCCTCAGGGTATTCAAGCACACAACTTCTACCTTCTGCTTTTGTTATTCACTGTTTTAAAAATATTGCCCTAAGCAGTGAGAGAAAAGGAAAATAAATGGAAAGGAGTGAGGACAGAACACTTCCTATTTTGGGTTTGAGTAGCCTGTTAGCTGAGCTCCAAGTTGTTCTAGTCATGTTCTCTTGGTTGCTTTCCTGCTCAAATGCAGAAAGAAGTATCAGCAATATCACATAAAATTCTAGCAGTCTATAATCCATTTTAGTAAAGAAAGTTTTTTGTATTTCTTCTGACCTCTTGTGATACACAATCCTGTAAGTCA
The DNA here is from genome assembly GCA_013390005.1 of Calyptomena viridis. Taxonomy (NCBI): domain Eukaryota; kingdom Metazoa; phylum Chordata; class Aves; order Passeriformes; family Eurylaimidae; genus Calyptomena; species Calyptomena viridis. The sequence continues at coordinate 95,644 of WEIV01030208.1, forward strand.
GAAAAGGACAAAGTTACCCACTGGAAGAACTGCAATAGAAGCAAATGTTTCTGATTGCTCAAATATACTTTATTCTAACAGTAGTAAAAAAAACAAAGAGTCCTAGTTATGACCATCTCTTACATCTGGAAGAATGTGTCTAAGGAGGAAAGATGTAGGTTGAGACTTAATGCAGTTGTTTGTGATCTGTATCAAATCCAAGATCTGCCTCATTGACTTTACTGAGTCTGTGCTCACTGTTATAGTGTGCCTAAACTGATTTAAAATGTAGAATAAGAGGATTAGGAATCTGGAGAACAATAAACCATGCTGGAAGTTAAAAAAAACAAACCAGTTTTTCAGTAGAATAATTTGAAATATTTCTCTTAGTATTAGTATTTTCTTTAATCCAGGTAATGCTTTTCTATTAATCGTTTTCTCTAATGTCCATTCTGATGTGGATCTGATTTAGTGTCTCTTAAGTTTGCTTGAATTGCTCTTTAATTGTTCTTTTTCCTTCAAATAAAATAATAAACCTCTAAATACCCCATCATAACTTAGGCCTTAAAACAAAATTCCCTGTTGTACTGACAGACAAATCCAAGTTGTGTCCTGGCATAAGTGTCAGATTGGACTGATTTCCACTGAAGTTGAACAGTGATGGTTATGAAAGCTGTGACTGTTTTCTGCTTGAATTGGAAGCAACTTCAGGAGGAGAGGAAAGAGAAATCACTGGTTGTGAATAAATGTATAACAATTCAGGGTGAGAAATTTAGCCCCAGTTTACCAATCTGAGTGATGGGTAAGTGAATTGGAACCAGGTGAATTATATAATAAAGGTATTGATTTGGGGATTTGGCTTTGTCCAATGCTATTGGTTTGGTTGGGGCCTTTCAACATGTGTGATAATGTGACTTTTGTTTGCATGTTGTTACATAGGATTTAGGTTCTGTACAAGTGCAATGCAAAGGTACCACTTAGAATGTCATAGAAATAGGAATTACTTTTATTTAGGACTTCAAATCACTGTCGTGGAAATCTCTCCTTTTTGGGTTGGTAAAAGTTTCACAGCTGGAGAAGGACACCAGAAAAGGGAAAAGAGTGTGCAATACTTTGCTTAGAGTGAAGCAGATGGAAAATTCATCTGCCTGAACATTTAAACTTTAAAGGTAGTGAATGAGACTTGATAGCTTCAACTCGCAGATCTATAGAAAAAAAAGCAAGAACAGCAGCATTTTGAAATGAGAAAATTGGTCTTTTGGCTTTGTTAATGTTGAACAATGACATTAACAAGAAAAGTGCTGAAAAATCTTAATTAAACCAATGCTAAAAAATTTTCAAAACACTGAATTTTTCTTCTTAAGTAAGGGTTGTTTTTCATGAGCAAAAGGATAATTCATTTATTTGTTACAGCATTTGTTATAAACTTTAAACATAAAATTAACTGAATAAGCATGTCTCTGCTTGACTCGGGAGGATAGTAAAAGTAAAATTGAGGTGGTTTTTTGAGGGTTTTGGCATTTTTTTAAACAGAATCTGCCAAATTCTACTTTAGAATTTGTCACTTTTTTTCTGGCTGTAAATAGAAAAAAATACCTGTAGGCTCATGAGCCTTTTTCAATGAATGCTCATCTCTCTTCTATGAGGTTAGAATGAGATAAGTGCATGTTAAATTTACTTTCTTGATAAAATGTAATCTTGAAAAAGTGTTACATAGTGGTTAAGGAAACAATCAAACAAAAACCACCCCATTGCTTGTCATTGTCAAATTTAACAGAGTGTTGATATAGTAGTAGTTCATTGATGGTGTGTAGGATGGGGTTTGTTTGCTTTTTTCTAAAAAAAACCCAAACAAACTAAAACCAAATCAAAGTACTAATATTGCTATTTTAATTCTAGATCCTGTTTCTGCAGTATCAGGATCAACATTTAGGTAAATTTAGGCTGTCTGGGGAAATGGAGGAGGCACCATCCTGGGAGATGTCCAAGAAAAAAACTAATTTACTAATCTGGTCTAACTGACAAAATGGAGATCAGTCAAAGGTTGGACTTGATGATTTTGGAGGTCCTTTCCAACCTTAATAATTCTGTGAAATTCCTTCTCAAGCATCTCATGTATTTGAGCATAAGTCACAAAAATTGATCTCAAATTTGGACCAGCAATAATATAGTCAATAATTTGTTCACCTCTATTCCTGAATGGTGAATTGATGTCTTTTTGTGACAAGACATGAAGAAATGAAACTGGTGACAGGCACAAGGCCTGATAAAGGCCCCTAGAAATGGTACTAGTGACGTCTCTGTTATTAACTCTACTCTCTAGAACCTTAGCATGGGTTGGCAATAAGCAACTTTTCTATCTTGTGTCAAATATAACATTCAGACCAGAGTTTATGTAACTCGTGGACTGTCAGAAAATTAAAATAGCAGTTCAGTAATTCTTCCTTCCAAACTTTCCAAACTGAGATGAAGTCTGAAAAGCTTTTAAGGAAAAACTTTAATATTTTGCTCTAAAACGATTCTGCCAAGAAGACTTTGAACAACCAGTTTTAAAAGGGCTTTTCTACTTCCCCTTACTTTCCCACTCTTCCTGTGTTGTTTAGCTTTGGCTTTTTTTAATTTGTGGTTTTTTCCCTAACAGTCCACTGGAATGAAATGGACTCAATTTGGGTCAGTTGTTCTGCCTGAGTTGTTCCAGTGACCTTTCATCTTTTTTTCACGTTGGGCCTTAATATAATTTCCTCTGTGTTTTGTTGGTTTGTCTTTTCCTTTGCTGCCTTTATCCTTTTTAACAGAAATCTGTTCCTCAACTCCTTCCCTTCTTCCCCACAGTTCCTCTTCAGAAGAGGAAAAAAGGAAAAATTGTCCCTGCTTGTTCTAGTTTATAGTGATTTTTATAAGTATCCTCTGCTATTCACATATTTGGCAGCTGACTTTTTTTTTTAATCCTGTATGATTTTACATTTTTTGTGTTGTTTTTTTACTTTTGGTTTAGCACATAAAAAAATTTAGTGTAGTTAACATATAATCAAACTGTGCATACACATGAACACACAAATAGAAACACCCTTTTCTGTCTTCTTTCCCTTCTGGAGGAATTTCAAGGCCCTTTAAAAAGTTGCTATCTTTCATAGTAACAAATATATGGTTGAAAAGTATTGTTGATTTCGAGTTACTTTCACACCCTGAAGTAGGGTAAGAATTAAGGTTTTTTTAAGCATAAATCTCTTAGATATTTCACATATTTTCATCTAATTGTGCTTATTGAGAAAATTATTGTATAGTAACTTCATTTATGAGTTAAATCAATATTAATTATAATAATCTATATCCCTTATTAAATTGTAATAGATTAATTATGTTTAAAGAAAATAAAATGAGGCTGTACCTGAGTGCATGCTGTTGAGTCTAAAACAGGCTATATAAGATGTCACTTTTCTATTAAACTTAGCTTCTTTTCATTTTTAAGAGGCAAAATAAGGGCAAATGACCATTTGCTCTTTTCTGTCAGAGCAGCTTCTGCTGCTTTATTCTCTCTTCAGCTGGATTACAGTTTCAGCAACATCTGAATTCATATTAACTGGTTCTGAGGTGTCTCAGATATTTCCCTGCACAGAATGACTAGTTCCAGTTCAGAAGCTACATTGGGAGAAACATTGAAATGTTTAAGTGTCTGTTCCAGCTTTTTGACAGTCGGGTGTAAAAATGCCAAGAAAAGTCATTCTCAAAAGATTTATGATATTTTTTAGTTTTCTTTTCACAAGAAGAAAAATTGAAGACTGTCTTCCCTGAATGTGGCACACTTCCTTTTTCACTCCTGAAAAAAACAGTGAAATGGTCAAAGAGAAAAGTGGGGGAGAGAGGAGGATGGACACTTACTTTCCCCCTCTAAAAAATAAGGTAGATTTTCACACTTACACTGACAGTGATTTGTGTAACTTTTCCACTAAGGGAAAATGACCAAGACAATTTTACCATAGTCAAATTTTACCACATTATTATTTGCAAATAGAGACCAGAATAGTCCATCAAAAGAAACATTGGTTTAAGCCAAAGTCTTTAATTAGTTTTTTCTTGCCATGTGTATGTCAACTCCAGTAAACCACAGTTTTCAATTGGAGACTAAATATTCTTTTCTGGTCTGCAAGAATAGCTCTTTTCCTAAGTTTAAGAGAATTCTGTCCATGGATTGATTAGATCCTTATGCTATGAGATGTATTCATAGCAAGTATTTGCTCATCTTTTTCTTCTATTCCTGGCAAGCACTGAGTGACAATAATGTTAAATTTCAATTTATGGGGTTTTTTTGTAAGCATGACATGTCATTTGTGCACAAAACTTGCCCAGAATGTTCATCTTCCTAAATTCACCACCTGCAAGGTTAGTTTGTTGTTTATAACAGTTATGTTTTCACCAAAAATAAGATTTTTTTTTATTAAATGTTAATGCTTCTAAGTTTCTTTAGACCATCTTAGAACATTTGCTTCCAGTGATTTCCCTTACCTGGGTATAGCACTTCTCATTCACCTGGTGATACATTAATTTTAATGTGTTTTCTTTCTTGGGTGAGTCTGTTTTGTACTTGTATAATAGTAAACCTTTCCAAACAAAACTGTTGTGACTTTAACAAACTGTCATGAGAAACCATATTTGAAGCTTTTTCAAATCTTTGCAATCTGTTATGTCCATTGGATTGCTGTTTTCCTCCCTACCCCTTAATTAAATCAAAGGAAGTGATCACCTTTTGGCAGATTGTTTTTCTCATAAATATTCATGTGTCTGTTGTGATTTAACTGTTTCTCCTTTTTGTTTTCTTGTTTATGCTGATCATCTTTGACCTTCAGCTTTGTACACAGTCTGCTTTGTGCTAATAAATAATAGATTTCTACTGCTAACATAAAACATATCCATGAATTTAGAAGTATTCTAAACAATTAAAATCTAAATGCACAGCTATCAATTTGACTTTATAGAAGGACTAGCATAAGAAATCCTGCCTTTAAGAAAGGATATCAGGAGATCATTCCTGCTAGAGGAGGAATGAATTGTGAGGATAATCTTGATAGTCAAGGCCAGGAATGTAAATGTGCATTGTATTTGACAGTATTTTCAAAATGACAGCAAGGTCATTTCTGATTTAC
>WEIV01030208.1:108053-121165 GCA_013390005.1 Calyptomena viridis
AATGAGTATTGTGTCTGCAATGTCCTTTAAATTATAAAAGTTATGAAGTGTTGAATTAAGTTATTATCATTGTAAATTAAGTAATTAGGGTACTATCATAATGGATATTTACAGGTTTGCCCATTGGAAAAATAGTGCAATGTTCCTTTTATAGTTTTAATGTTGTTTAATACTTCTTAGTGGTAAGGTCCTATATGCTACTTTACTAGAATGTTAGAAAAAGACAATCTTTAATTTTTTTGGTGGCAGTTTATTTTGTGTGGAAAACAAACAACAATGTTCTTCATGGAATGAGAGTTAGAGTGTGACTTAGTGGTAGGGGGTCTGTTAACTTCTTTTCATTTTGGGGAAAAAATACCAGATTAAAAGAAGCATTTGCTTATTCTAATCATTTTACTTCCCCTTTTCAAGTAAAGTATTGGGAGTAAGGTGGCTTCATCATTAAAAAAAAAAAAAGATAATCTTATTACAATCTTTGCTTTAAGGAGAATAAGTACAAGCAATTTCTCTTTAGAAAATGAGCTGAAAATTAGCAATGTTGGACACTTGAGTTTATAAATCTGATGCTGCCCCAAGGGATACTCTAAGGGAGGCATATAACTGCTTTCTTTAGAGAATTTTGTAAGATTTTTATTTTTAGTGAACAGAATGATGTTTTTGAAGTAGAGGAAAGACTGTAATAAATAAGAGCTTTTAGTGTCTGAACCTACTGGTGATAGTAATTAGAGGCAACCATTACCTATGGATGAAGATCATCAGCATTTGCTCTGTCACTAAAGGGAAATGAAATGATGTATCTTCTCTAATGATTTTGAAAAATCTTATGACAGATCTTCAGGTGAATGTTCTTCTAAGAATGTTCTGGTGATGGCAGATCTGGCACAGGAAATGGAGGTCTGCAGAAAAGAGCTGTAGGATGTAAAGATGAGCAAGTGTTGATAACATAATCATACCCTTAAGCAAAGCAAATGCAAAAAAAAATGTTCTATCTACTCTTACAAACACTCAAAATATTCAAGGATCTAAAGAGGTGGAATTACTGTCAATCACATTGGTGGTAGTCAAGTGTCTTTAATTGATCAAGGGTTCTAACATATGTGGCCCTGAAAGGAAGATTTCTAAGGAAAGAAGAGAAGCATAATAGAAGATGATTAAAAATAAGCATAAAGAAGTTGTGACAACTGGGATTAAGACTATTGGAAAATAATTTCCCTGCTGTGTGCATAAAGCAGTGTTTCTCTTCAATCATCTTATGTTAAGCAACACAATAAAACTAGAGAAGAGTCAGGGATGGGTGAGATGATGCCAAATATAGTTATTTACCTTAATGCACAAGGGGGAGCAAAATAGCTGCACTAATGTAGAAAGTGTTTTGTTGCAGTGTCAGTGCAAGAATGAAAACATGTGAAATGCAGAAATGCATTTTCTGAAGAAGTGGGAGGAAAAAAGGTGGAAATCATGGAAAATATTTGCAAAATTGCAGTTGTGTAAGGTTTGAAGCAGTATGTAAGTGAGCACCTTAAAACTGAAATAGGTAAGATGAGGAGCTGCTCCCCAGGTAGATGAGCAGTCTTTGGAAGAACTGTCTTTTTGGAAAGACTTAAGAGACCTTCAGAAGGCTCTGGTAGTGTAGTAAATGAATTTGTCAAACTCAATTCTAAATAACTTTTGCTTGTTGGGAAATTTAAAGAAAATTAATGACATGATTAACATAGGAAACTTTTTTCAGATAAATATGGTTACCTTGTTCAAACAATTATTTGTATACATGGAAGAAGAATACAATTATGGGGGTGGTTTTTATTTTTAAAAACTAATATGCTTACCACAAACTTCAACTCATAACATGGTGTGCAATGGAGGAAAAAAACTGTAGGAGGCCAGTGAGGAACATATTGCAGGAAATATAGTAACACCCAGTCATCAAGAGGCAAGCTGGAGAGAGATGAGTTGTTTAAATTGCAGTCAGCAGTTAAAGAAAAAAAACAAGTGCTGTGGAAAAGCAGGAAGTTGGTGCTGATCAAGACCTAAAACATCACAGAGCAACTTCCCAAAATGGAGCAATACAAGGTTGTGGATGGAAAGGAGGATAGGGCATGTAGAGTCAAAAGCAATGGGCTTATATGGTGCCATGGTACTGGGAGGAAGGACTTCATGGAATGGGGCAAACTGAGTTTTTGTAAATCATATCCCTCAATTCTTGATTTACGATTTGCTTATTGAAACAGCTAATTAATCTCTGAGAAATATCCCATGAAATTGAATAACACTCCAGTTTGAAAATGGGACGAGACAGTAATTTATCCAAGGTTCTGGGAGGTTTAAGTGGCAAAGCTTGAATTAGTAGCTTCACTATGTCATGTTTAAGCTATTCTGGATGTTTCTTTTTCCCATCAAGACCACAGATGAGGAGACAATGATTACATAAAAGCTTCACTATGAATTTATGGGTTGTGAGTTTTTTCCCCCTTTTTTTTTAGATTTTGTAGTATTTCTGATTTATTGGAATAGAGTTAACATGGCAACATGTATCATTCTCCAACTTTGACTCTTTGGTAACACAGAGTCTAATTAGATTGAATAGGTTTCAAGAAATTCAGAAAGGAAACCAGCCAGACTCGCTTGTAGAGCTTTTTTAGTTTTTGTGGTCACTGGAAAGGAAAGCTCTTCACAGTAACAGCAGGATACTGAAAAGCCACAACCCACAAGTCTTGCTGTCTTGTGCAGTGATCCTACCAAGTCTTGTGACACTGCTTTTAGACATTGGCATATTGGAGGATACGTGTTCCTCTTGGTGTGTGCTGAGGAAACAGCTCACTGTTTAACCAGTACTCAGGGATCTGAAGTCCTTGAGCAACTGTGGGCAATGTCTTGTGAACATGGCACAGACCTGAGGGCCTCAGGCAGTTCCAGCAGTGCCCTTGTGCAATTATTGCTTTTAATTAGAACTGACAGAAAGCTTTGTTGAAGCCAAGTGTTTTGTGGAGAAAGTGACTATGTGTTTTCCACTGGCAGGTTTGGGCCAGGTCCCTGCCTTGGGCTGTGGGAACCCCACACAACTTGATCAGTGCAGTGGATAAAGGAAAAGCAGAGTCTTGGTAGAAGCTCTTAAATGCATCCAGCTCCTTTTTCCTTATTAGATGACCTATAAAACTTGTGAATGCCAGAGACAGTGAAGGTCTGATGACTCCTGGTAGTCACAGAGTGAAAAATGACAGACCTTCGTGTTCCCTGAGTCTGACAGGGGCTGCTGGGTAACTTTCAGCATTTACCTGGGAAGAAAGGGCAAGCAACCAGGCTGTGATGGGAAAACATTTTAAAAGTAAGTTTATATCTGTATATAAATGAATCCCCCTCAGAGGAACCAAAACTGAGTTGGAAGAAAGCCACATCACCAATATCCAACTCCTGGCAAGTATCCCAGTGTAATGACAACTTATAACCCTGCTCTTGCCAGTCCTTTAGAGAGAAAAAGTGCTGTTAATCACAGGATCTAGGTGGGCACTGGTAGGGTGAGCTTATACCAGAGGAAAAAGTAAAAACTTGGAAGTGTTTTAGCTGTATTATTCAAATTTTTATGTACTGAGTAATTGAAGCTATTCAGCAGTTAAAACATCAGGTAGGGTAATGGAAGGCTTTTAACAGATGATGTTTTCTTTCACACATATCAGCATCTTGAACACTTCTGTTAAGATCTGTATTTTACCAATAGTTTGATTTTTGAGATGTTGTGTAATACTACTATTGTTTAATGGAGTTTTCAGTTGGATGGTAATAATTTGTCCCTTTAACTGGATCACTCGTAAGTTTACTGGTCATGCAGCATGAATGTGATAGGGAGCCTCTCTCTCTGCCTCTGTCATGTAATTACAAGAAGGAAATTATATTCTATGACCTGATGTATTTGTCAGATCATAGGCCTTGATCACTTTAAGCACATTGCTCTGCATGTTATTGCTGTGCAGTTTTGGGTTTGTGAACATAAATTTCACACTGGCCCAGTGGTGCACACCCAAGACTGCTATACAGAGCTCCCTGTGAACAATATACATACTTGCATAACTTCTATATGGCCTTTGGAGCCCAAGAAACCTGCCAGCCACAGTGAAGGGGAGTGTCTTAATTTCTCAGGCAGGCAATTTGTCAGCTGTAGAACTAAACTGCTTGATGGAGCTTGTGAACTCAGACACGTGTGCTTGTGCACTGTAACATCCACCTGCTGACTGTCCTTTCTGTGCTGGCAGCTGCTTCAAAGAGGAGACTTGTGTGCTGCTCTTGAGAAATAAGCAGTTTTGCTCTGGTCAGCTCCTTCTGTCTTCTCCAGAGCAGAATGGTGTGGGGCCAGGTCACAACTGCAGGGAAATCTGCAAACTGCACAAGCAAACTTTGGTTTTTTGCTTCACTGTACAGCAGAATGAGAAGAGAATCTTAGTGCCAATATACCTCCCCACTCCTTTTGCGTTTTTTTTTAATGTTTTTGTAATTTACATTCTTTCCTCAAAGCTTAAAAGTGATGAAGATGCACAGAATCAATTGACTGAAAGGACAAAGGGAAAGATGCAAAGCTGATAAATTTGTTTGTGCTGTTGCACTGCTATGTGAAGGTCTTAGTTACCAGCTAAAAAATAACCCATTCTTGTAGAATAATCAACAAATCATGGTATCTTAATGAAAATCATTAGAGATAAGCATGATTCTCTTAGTTGCTAGCTCTTAAATATTAGAATTTAGATCTAGTCTTTGCCATCTTTACTCCTAAGTAAGTGCACTTTGAGTTAAGCCCTATAAGTAAGAATTAACCTAGAAATGTGTCATGCTGGCATTATAACCTTGAAAAAGTCTAAATTCTAACATGTGCTAATAACTTTGCCAAAAGCTGAGGGGAAGTTCACAAAAATGAACAGTTATGAAGTGTTCCTACTGTAAGAGAACACAGAAATAGCCCATAACTGTGGGTTGGAGCTGTGCCTGTAAAACTGCAACCAAACTGCTGATGTGCTGGTGCCACCTGCTCTGGGCTGGGGGTGCAGAGCAGCTGCAGTTTTGGGGTTTTAAAGGGGAATTGTTGTTGAGTGTTTTGTGTAGGGGATTGATTGTATTTAACTGCTTGCCAGCCAGTAGGGATGAGCAATTTAATCTGGATGAAACACTAGGAAGTGTTTAACAATTAGTTTCCCTTAACTTCTTTTTCCTTTGATGGATAGTGTATCTAATAAAGGTCTTTTGTCTGTGTTTCTTCTTATGAAACCAACTCTTCCCCCTTTTCTCACAGGAAATGCCCAGAAGATGTGTTTGGTGAGGGTTTTGCTTGGCTTTTTTTTTTGTTGTTTTCTGGGGGGCATGAGGTTGTGTTTGGGTTTTTTGTGCATTTTTTGTTTTGGTTTTTAATTAAAGATGGGTGTGGGATTTACCATTAATATACCAATATTACATATTATCTTTTTCCTTTATGTAAACACTCTCCCCTTGTCTTGCATCAAGATTTTTGAGGGTAACTGAGACAGGACTGGATTGGAAAAGTTGTAGCTGACAAACTGGGCGAGGAGTTCCTTTTCTGAGCTATTTCCTTGCAAATACACAGCTATAATATGTTTGTGTTCATTCACTGAAGTCACTGACTTTTCCATGACTTTTCTTGGTGCCTCAGAAATGGAGTCCAATGGTTTTTTAAAATAAATAATTGGGATAAATAAAATTACTTCAAAAATTTCTTTGAGAAGACTGCATTAATGAAGACCCCTTTCTCTTGGTTAAAAAAACCCACAAGTGTTACTGGAACTACATGCCTTTTATAGAGAGTTTTTAGCTCTGGTAACTCCTTTTATAACGAGAAAGTAAAATGCTTATAACATTGCTTATAACTCGGAATAGATGCTAACGAGGGAAGAAGAATTTTAAAATTGACCCTTTCAAAAGATAGCCCAATCTCTCAGGTTAAATGAAGCCTCATTAAATGAAAGAGACATATGAATGCATGTACAGCAGTTGCCCAGTGGCCCCTTGTGACAGCTGGTAATACAAAGAGGCTATTTGGATTATATGTGCATCAGTAGCTTTGACTTATGGCACTTGTTTACCTCAGCTGGAGGACTGGTGGGTTTACAGGAGAAAAAGAAAGTTGTGGCTCTCGTTCCTGATATCTGTGTTTTCATTATCCTCTAGAGTGATGCATTTGCAGAACAGAGGCTCACAACACCCATCAAGAGAAAAATATCTCTAACTACCTAATTAAAAAGGAGATTTTTAGAAAAGAGTCAGTTATTTCTAACAACACATAACGCAAAGTAATAGTTAATGGTTAGTGGTATTTGGTTTAAGTCACTCAGTTTTTCCTAGAAAGTTTCCTTTCAAAGATACAACTCCAAATGTCACTTATGTGACAGCAAGTGCATGTAGGAAATGTTTGAGAGAAGGGGTTTTTCTCTTTTCCTCATGACTCTTAACTGTTTGTCAGTCCATTTCCCTCCAGAGCAGTAGTTCTGGGGTCTGTGGTTTGCATTGCTCCTGACTTGGTTCAGGTGTCTCTTTTTCTTTTGGTTCTAGAAAGAAACTTTTTAAGTGTCAGGGGAAAGCAAACCTAAATGGAAACGACATCCTCAATTCTTCAGAGGTTTTATCATTTAACATTTATGGCCAGTGATGATGGTGAAGCTCTGCCAACAGTACCAAGAGAAGTGTGACATGATCTAATTGTGCAGCACAGATTCCACTTGTATTTACAAGACCAGAGGCCAAGTGCTGCTGCTTCCTTGCTGTGTCAGTGTTCCTGTGGTGTCCCACGTTTGGTAGCACCTGACAGGGATTGCTGTGTGCCTGCCCTGCTCACAGCAGAGTGTGCTCTCTGCTGTCTGCCCTGCAGCTCCCAGCCTGAGTGAGCCCTCTGACCACATCAGGACTGATTTCAGAGGGCATTTATAAGGACTCTTCCTAGGTCTGAAAGGAAGAAAACCAGGCAAGGATTTTTTTCTTTAATGTCTCTACACTTTCTCTTTATAAACATTGGAATAACTTTACTTACCTGCCCACAATGTCAGATAAGACAACAATGCTGAAGGTCATGTTTAATGAATATCTGAACTATATGGATATCTGAATTTGCAAAAATAAAGTCTTGGAAACATAAATTGTAAATACCATAATAGATGTTATTTTATTGAGAATCTGTCTATCTTAAAGTTAAATGAAACTTAAAACTATTATTGTTTTGATTTTTTTTAGTAGCATGAGTATTTTAAAGCACAGTGTTTCAGAGTAGTGTTCATTTTTTTTAAAATGTTGTTGGTTTATTAGTGACATACAATGCAGTTTGGTTTGATTTTTCTTTTTTTTTTCCCTCCCTCCTTTTTATTCCCTGTGGACATACATTTAGCTATAAGGAGACCTTGCACTTCAATTGCAACCACCCCTGTTTAAAAGTAGAATGAAGAGTTAAACTAGAGGATGATTTTATTTTTAATTATTAACAAGCTCGAATACTAGTTCCAGACTCTGAAAAGGGTTAAATGCCACAAGGTCTGTGGTGTTTGAATAAGGGCTGGCATTCCTAATCCACTAAGGCAGGTTCCCCTGATCTAGTAGCAAGTGAGGGAAAAATTAAGGTTGCATCAAACATCACATAAAAGTAAATGAGAACTAAAAGAATAAATCCACATGGTAAGTCAGTGTTGCCTCTTCACAGACAGCTGTATTTATTAATTAGTAGTCTATCACTTGCATTGAATTTCAATCAATGCCCCTACATCTGTTTAATTTCCTTAAAGGGATGTGATTCATCAGGCTTGTGCTATCATTGTGTGTCAGGCTACCTGGGAACTGCAGGCTGTGGTGTGGGCTGCCATTGCAGTGTTTAACAGGATGAATTTGGCAGAAATCTTCACTTTCATTTAGTAGTTCACATGGTACCAACAATGGCAACATAGGTCTTGATTAAATACTGAGCAGCAGTCATGGCTGCAGAAGTAAGTATGGTACCAGGGCAGAATTAATCCCTTAGTTATTATGAATGCATCATGGCACTGATATCTTTCTGTGTTACACTATTTAATTAAAGTTATCTAAGTCTTTTCAATGAACACACTAACCATGACAAACATGAACTCAGCAGATAGTCTCATCCAATGTGGATTTTGAGCACTTACACTTGGATTTAAGGCAGTCTTATGCTATATTCTAGTATTGTGTTAGCATCATTCTACCATAGGAATTCATTTTAGGAAAATAATAAGTGTGTTCAGAGAAAGCAGCTTTAACCTGACCTTTTAGCCAATTTAAACGTAATATTAATTTATAATGTACAATTTATAAATGTAATATTAAATGTAATATTAAATTGATACAGTTGGGATTCCTTTAGAGTAGAGTGGGGAAGATGGTTGACTCCTTTTCTCTGCCCCCAACATCCACTGCTTGTTTCCCTTCCAAGAATAATGTTTTCTCTAAAATTTACTGGCAGGTTTGATAACAAATTTTTATTTTAGGTAAACTATATTCTAATAGGGTAAAGAGTGAGAAGTTGGAAGATGGAATCAAGAGTCACAGCACATCCAGGAACAGGCTGCTGCTTTGGTTATAAGAGGATCTTTAAGTGTTTCCTTGCTATTCCATATAACATTCTTTTTTAATATGTGCAAACAGTTGAAACAAAAGTACAACCACCATGTGCTAAGAAACACCTTAATATCAGTTCGTTACTGGAAAGTTTCACTACCCTGACTTTACTGAGTTGAAGCAATTGAGATAATCAGTTTGTCAGAGCTGCTGGAAGTGGATCTGATCCTCCACTGGGATTGATTTCTTGACCTGTAACCATAGGTAGGTAAATTGGAGTAAGATATGTAGGACTGGCAAATTATCTGGTCAATCATCTTGCTGTTGCTCAGTGTTACATTTCAGCTTGCAAAATGTACTTCTTGTTTTGTCTGCTGTTTCTTTTCTTGTGTTCCTTGCTCTATAGACCCAACAAAGAGCTGTAGCTCACTCAATGCACCCCTTTGTTGTTTTGAAGAGTTGGGAGCACTTTTTCTTCTGAAAATGGTTTTCAATATTTAAGCTTAGAGGTGAATTTTCTAAAAAAAAAAAATTTAATGAGATCAATATAGAAGTTCCCATTTGGGAGACAGAGTGGTTTTAGAGCAGTGATGGCATTATGATCTCCCTTTGTGCATTTAGACCTCCTGTACTAATTATTTTAATGCAAATTTCAGTTATCATTAGTTCTTTTTGAATACCAGAAGGGAGTTCAAGACCAGTTCTGATCAGGTCCTGACTGGTTGATTTATTACACATAGTCCTGTACAAAAATTACTGGAAATTTCAAACACTTATGCTATTTTAGGCCTTAAGGACTGAAATATTCTGAAACCTACTTTCTTTTTTAAAATGTTAGTGAAGTAGAGACAGGGACAGAGTTGCTCCTCTAAACTTGCTGAGGTGAATTTCTTCCCATTGGGATGTCCCTGATCTCCAGCACAGTCAGACAAAGCCACCAGCTTGTTCAGACCCGGGTGTTTCTGCTGAAACTGTCAGCAGGACACAAAACTAGTGGCAAGGATGACAAGACACCCCTCAAAATGTGACTGAAAACAGCAAGTTACTCCATTACACCACCAAGAACAAGGTGCTTATGTCAGTGTTGGCCACACTTTTTTGCAAGTTTGATCCTCCTCTGTTATGTCTACTAAAGAAGTGTTATGCACTCCATCACTTCAGTCATTTTATTTATTAGAGTAGAACTGGTTTAAGTAAAATTATATCATGTGGTGGCTCCTCCAGAGCTTCCCAGGCTGTGTGCTTTGGTGGAATAGTTCACTGCTTATAGGTAATTTTTTTTTCTCGGATCTTATTTGAATTTTCCTTCCATTTTCCTTGCAACTGAAGATAGCAACTACTGGTAGTAGATACCATGGATATGAAATAACAAGTCTTCCTTGTTGTTACTCTTCTTTNCTCAATAGCAATCTTTTTCCTTTTATTATCCTTATTATTGGTGCTGCTGCATATCCCTTAACTCATGGGACACCTTTCAGCTCCGTGCAGGATATCTGTCCACACTCAGTGCTCATACAGAGGAATGTACACACCTCTCATCTCTTTGCTTGATTTCTGCCTCTGTGTTCCCAGTCCACTTATGAGACTATTACCTGAGTTGTCAAAGCTCTACTGAGGTCTTGATTTAAAGTATTTTTCTACTACTTCTGGAAAGGAAGACAAAAGATATACTGTCATACCTAGAAAAACATTCTTTATATCTGTGTAGGATTTGTTCTTGACAAATACTGTTGGACTGCTGTCACCTTACTTGTTGGGAACTTGAAAATTATTTTAGTAGTTGCCACTATTTTTCTAGGAATTCAGGGTGAAATTACTAGATCATCATTCCTTTCCTACTTTATTTCTCCTCCTCCACACTTTATTGCTGGCTTTTTTTGAGATAAATTTTTGCTTTTAATTCTCATGTAGTCATAGGGTTGTAGTTATAATTAGAGCTTTATTCCTATATAAAATGGTAATAATTGGTATGGCTTATAGTTATCTACAATTTCTAGCTGTTAGTGTAGTAGCTTATTGTTACACGATTTTAGCAATTATAGCTTTCCATTAATTAAAGAGAATTTACAGTGATTAGTGTAGCTTCCTTTTAGTGTCTTTAGTCACCTGGACTCTCTGCAGAATAGGTCAAATTCTTAATANAGGATGACAAGACACCCCTCAAAATGTGACTGAAAACAGCAAGTTACTCCATTACACCACCAAGAACAAGGTGCTTATGTCAGTGTTGGCCACACTTTTTTGCAAGTTTGATCCTCCTCTGTTATGTCTACTAAAGAAGTGTTATGCACTCCATCACTTCAGTCATTTTATTTATTAGAGTAGAACTGGTTTAAGTAAAATTATATCATGTGGTGGCTCCTCCAGAGCTTCCCAGGCTGTGTGCTTTGGTGGAATAGTTCACTGCTTATAGGTAATTTTTTTTTTCTCAGATCTTATTTGAATTTTCCTTCCATTTTCCTTGCAACTGAAGATAGCAACTACTGGTAGTAGATACCATGGATAGGAAATAACAACCCTTCCTTGTTGTTACTCTTCTTTAATATTTAAGGAAGATGTAACTGCCTTTCATTTCTCTTCAGAGCTTAGCAAACCTCTGTCACCCCACACAGAGGACATTTTTTGCATCTCCATTGTTTTCATGTTCTGTCCTGAACTGTCACTCTCATGTTTCCCCTGTCCCTTGATACCTGATGCAGATAGTGAGATGCAAAAATGTTGAGGTTTTGTCAGTTCTGAGAGGCAGAGAAATGACTATAATCCTGCTGTTTATACATTCCAGTTGGATTTGGTTTTAGACCTGATAGGCTGAAAGTGCTAATTCCTATGTAGCCTGTGATAATTTTGCTTTCTGGCCAACTGGTGTTAACCAGTCCTTCCCTGACTTATGTTAGTGCTGCTGATTAATCCTGTGNGGACTGCTGTCACCTTACTTGTTGGGAACTTGAAAATTATTTTAGTAGTTGCCACTATTTTTCTAGGAATTCAGGGTGAAATTACTAGATCATCATTCCTTTCCTACTTTATTTCTCCTCCTCCACACTTTATTGCTGGCTTTTTTTGAGATAAATTTTTGCTTTTAATTCTCATGTAGTCACTGGGTTGTAGTTATAATTAGAGCTTTATTCCTATATAAAATGGTAATAATTGGTATGGCTTATAGTTATCTACAATTTCTAGCTGTTAGTGTAGTAGCTTATTGTTACACGATTTTAGCAATTATAGCTTTCCATTAATTAAAGAGAATTTACAGTGATTAGTGTAGCTTCCTTTTAGTGTCTTTAGTCACCTGGACCCTCTGCAGAATAGGTCAAATTCTTAATAATCAGTACATGATACGCTAATCTAAATTATTTGTGCAAAGAAAAAGCTAATTGATAATACAAGTATTTTTCTTCTACTATAAATAAAAAAATCCAGTTTATTGAGGGATAAAACATTGTATGTACTTATGAGTGATTTTTGTCTAAAAGGGCTTGTGGTAATCTAACCAGAAAGGTAAAGAGGCAACCAGGTAATGTACAAAGCATATTAAGTTATTAATGAAATATTTAGTGCTGTAAGAACTAAACAATTAATGATCTTAAACTGTGCTTTGCATGGGAGAACAATCATTGAATAACGTGGAGACAAGTGTGGGAATAGGGGTATTTCCAGCAGGATTTCATAGAAAGAGTAGTAACCATTTGTGGTCATCTTCCAGACTGCTGCAGAAAACAGACCATTTTAAAATTACTGGTGGCAACACTTGCAAATGAAACAAAATTACTGGTATTATGCTAGATCATGAGTCTTTGGGGGGGAAAAAAGTGTATTTTTAGCCAAATGAATCACAAGTTTTGTAGAAAACACAGGGGTGTTACCATAGGATGTGGGATATAAAAAAGGCAGTGGTTGTGGAAAGATTCTGTGTATAATACTATATAGTCAGGTCAGCCTGAACTCCTGTGGGTGAAGTTAAAACTACTGTAGTCCCTTGATATTGTAGTCTAAGGAAGGAGGTGTGGAGGCATGGCAGAGTATTTTAAGTAGTAAGTCATAACTAGTGACTGAAACTGGAAAAAAAGGTGAAATAAAGTGAGAAAAAGGATGTACACTATTCATAATAGCCATGACTTGCAATTGTAATGGAGAACTTTGATTAAGTCTGACATCAAAACTGGCTGCTTTTTCAAAAATCTGCAGTATAAAATACTAGAAGTGAATATCAGATCACATGTTAGGCTTTAGATTTTATTTCAATAAGCTAATTAAATATTTAATAAGCAATAAAACAATTAAAATTTGTTAGGTATGAACATAACAAAATACTTGCTAATTAGGAACAAAAAACCACCCCAAATTCATCAAAGTAATCAAAAAAATGAAAAACATCAAAGTAATGCTTAGTAAAGGTGCTGTATTTTATAAAACTATAATATGAAAATGTAGTGTTCTCCTGAGAACTTGAAGGAAGTATAAATGGCTGCAGTGAAATTCAGTTGCATTTGCATGAAAAGTGGCAGACTGGCCATTCTGCAATTCCCTCACTGGTAGTGATAGATGACACCTTTTATAACATATTA
>WEIV01030209.1:0-11472 GCA_013390005.1 Calyptomena viridis
AGGGAAGCAAAATGGCCACTTGCAAGTGCTCTGTATTACAAGCTAAAGAAATTTTTTGTCCATCCCTAATCACTGTCTCAGCCACAGTAGTTTAAAGGGAGGATAGAGGACAGATGTTTCTAATAGTCTCCAAGATTTGAGGACTTTGTGTATGACCAAAAAACCTCTGAATAACAACAGCACTATCAGAGAAGTGTTGTTCTTTAGCATCTCTCTCAACTTTCCATAAGCTTGCTCATATACATTCTCAAGGAGTTATACTGGTGTGCAAATAAAACTAAATACTAATTGGTATTTAAAAAAAAAAAAAACTGTGCTTGCACAATATAACTCAGTTCTAATATATTTGACAGTACATTTATTCACTGAAGAAAAGCATTTTTCTAGCCAGCAAAATAAATTTTCTGACCTCCAAATGGACATTTTATCCTCTTATGGTCTGATCTTCTGGTGGCATCATGAATTTCCCAGACAGCTTTTTTAATCAGCACAGTACTCCAGAAGAGAGCTTTCTTGGCTAAAAGTTACTACTTCTCTTTAAATATCCATGTTCCAAGTTCCTGAAATATACCTTTAATGCTAACGTTCCCCTACAGTATCATCGCATTTACAGTGTGCAAGAATCTAAGATACAGATAATTAGTTCAGAGAATACCGTAGGTGATTCAGACTACAACTTTTGTGGACAATATTAGGGTTTTTTAAAAAAATTTGTACATATGTTATTCTTTTTGCATCTCAATATTCCTATATCTTTGCTGTCACTTTCCGTAAGTGGCTTTTTTGGTTTTTTTTCTGAAATTTCCCACACTGTTATGGTACATTGAGAAATTTAAATTATATTCCAGGTGCCAGTAATCTGCAACATAGAAAATATTCTAAAATATGTGTTTCATTTGTTCCTGACTTTAACATTTTTGTTTGGTTTTTTTTTTGTTTCTCTGATTTACTGGTGAATGCTGGTATTTATTCTGGTCTTCTGTTTGATATCAGCATTGACATTAAACAATTCTAACAGAAACTGTTCAAGTGAAAAGGAGGGAAAAATGTTACTGTTTGAGAACATCATGGTGAAATGATTACACACCCTCTCATAAAATGAAGAATTATGTTACTCTGTCTCAGAAAAGTTCAGTACTTCTGTAATTGTCACAGAGGGTAAGAAAGATAGCTTGTTAATTTTCTAGAGAATAAAAGTGATCTCAGATATTCTGGAAGCCTTCAGTGATACCTGTGTCACACAACACAATAATTTTGTGTGACATGTACAGATAGGCTTGTCTTCAAAATTAAGAAAAAATGATGAACAAATAGAAGTTTGGAAAATAATTTTTAGTTAAATTAAAATAGGTTAGGAAGCTATTCTCAGTTAAAATCTTAATAACCAATGATGAAATCCTGCCAGGACTTAAGAAGCTTATGTTGCATCTTCTACTACTTTGTATTTCTTTATTTTCCCTATTGTGGATGAAAATTAAGGAAATATCCAAGTTTTAGCTGAAAAAAAATTGAAAATTTTATATCTATCTTTATCTGTTTAATCCTTAAACAATATTCTTGGTTCTGTTGTCAACATTACTGGGTTTATTTCTACCAATACATCATAACTATGTACTAAAAATCATGAACTGTATTGAAATCTATGCACTATGTAGTTGCATAAATAATACATTTAGTTTATTTAAACAGGGGGGTGGTTGTTTTTTCTTTTCTGTGAAACTGGAATAAAGAATGAACAGTTTGGTTTACAATCTAATTTGAGGGAAATGAGAAGTGATGAAATGTCATGAAAAGAAAAAAACCCTGATATAAAGCAGAACTATTTCACAACACAAATAAAATAACTTCTCTGTAACTCGTAAACAACACTAATGTCCATTGCCCATGATTGACTTATTTGTAAATAACTGACATTATGCCTGTGCTAAAAGTCAAGCATGTCATTATTGCAGCAATGTGGACACCTGTTGCTTCTTTCCCTGTAATTCCTCCACTATCCATGCTTGTAAAATGGATCCTGACTCTTTTGTCTGCCTCACAACAGCAAAACACTGCCACAAGATGGGAGATGACTTTGCTGGGCAGAAATCTCATGGATCACCCAATTCACTGAAAGTAAGGTTATAACTGTCAAAAGAGAAAGGGCTAGAGCCTGTCCCCTGCCCTGTGATCTTTTCCTGCAGCACAGCTAGTGCCTTTCCAGGCAGTGGGATAGAAAGGGCAGCCACGCTTTAAGTGTGCTCCAAGGAGAATGCAAATATTGGCAGGGTCAGGAAAACTTGGTTGAAGCTGACACTTCTCCAGGCAGATTGCACAGCCCTGTCAAGAGTCAGCTGAAAAACAGGAAACAAAACTCCATGACAAAATCTCTCTGCATCATATCAAGGAAGACACAAATTGGTAATACATATAATTGCAGTCACACCATTAAAAAAAAAGGCATCTAACAGTAATACATAAGGCAATATCTATAGCACACTATTGGAATTGCAGACAATACATATAGCAAAAATGGAAAACAGGTTTCTTTTTATACATTGAGGTTGTAGGTACGTACTGGCTAATTTGTTCTGTTTACATGGATTTTCAAGCTGTTGGTTAGCCTCAGAAATCATAGTCCTTGGTAATGGTAAGGGACAGAAACACTGTGCTTTTGAAGGGAGGCTTTTTAGAAAACTTTTTGCATTTGAAACTCCCCTAAATACATTCGTATTATCTCTCTCCATTTTCATCTTCTTTGATATCTAAAAGAGTACATGTGATTTAATCCACAGAAAAATATTCCAAAGCTCTGTTCTTTTCAAATCAGTAGTAATACTTTTATTCATCAGTAATTTTTTTACCCTCAAAAAGAGAATAATTCTACATTTCCCCAAATTAACTCGTGGAAGGAATTTCTAAGATTGTTTCTTTATTCCTATTAATTATCTGAGCAACGGTTTCATAATAACTATACTTTCATAGCTGGAAGAAAATATTTAAGTACCTTAGTCTTTAATACAGAACTCATTGTCTGTCCATGGGAAATTGCAGCTCTGCCCTACAAGATATCTGAAACTTATAGTTGCTGTATTTTGGGGGTAGAATTTTTGCATGTCTGTCCTATTTTTGGAAAAACCATGAAAAATAGAGATCTATGTATCAGATGAGTTATGAGTACTTGTATCTTTTGACAGTTTGTATTCATTTTTATTTAATGAGTAAATGCATTCAAAGCTTTCTGTTAAAAATTTTTATTGGTGGAAACTAGAAAATATGGACATGTTCTGTGTTCCATGACTAGATTTTGTAATTATCTTTTGAGAGGTATATGTAACGCAATACGTGCCTTTACTTTGTGATATTAATTTGCAGAGTATAATTTTGTACAGTGTTTTCTTATAAAACAAATTTCTGTCAATAAGGCTTTTGCTTGAAAATAGTAATAACAACCTCTTGTGTCTCAGTCAAATTGATTTTTCTGATGAGAACCTTGGAGAAAGTTGTTACTATTTTTTAATCCATCATGCAGTCACTATATGAGAACAAACCATTCATTGTTACAGTTTTAGTTTATTGTATATCTCTTTTTCATGGCACTAGGATTTGCTCATTCCCCACCAAAGAACAATACGTCGATCAAAATTTATTAGCTAGTGTTTATCTGCTTGGATCTAGTTAGAGACTGTGGTCTCCTATCTTGGCCATTTAGTGAAATTTTCTATGTAGCTTACCAGAAATACTGTAATGTTTGAGGATTTGCATCTACTTTGGTATTCCCCTAAATTTAAGGACTTAAGAATAATTTTTGGACTTCCTGTATTGCTATTAAAGGAGAATGAGGGTCCGGTTTAATTTATTAAAGATGATGGACTTGCATTATTATTAGAGCAATAGTATTTTATATAAAACCTAGGAAGGATGTTCATTTGTAAGGTAACTTTTCCCAGAATTTAAATTGGTGGTAACATAATGGACAGTTAAAATGTGGTGTTAGTCATCACTTAACATCATGAGCTATGGCTGAAGCAGGTGAACACCTCTGAGTGCACTGTTAAATGATCATTGGAGTAGATGAAACACATATTCTGATTGGACTCTACAGATACCAAGATATCTAAGTTCTATATTTAGTTTAAAATAAAGCAATCCAACAAGTGGATGGTTAACAAATGATTTTATTTGACTCAAGGTTTTAAAAACCAAAAGCAGGAACAACTGAAATATATCTGGAAAATCCATAAAAGATCTAAATAATCCTGGTATTTTTCTTTACTCGTATTGACTGATTTAGGATGATTTAAAATCTGCTCTGTTTTCAGGCTAAGCTTAGTTTTGTCCTTAGAAATAAATAAGAATACATAAATAGCTCTTCACAAAGAGACTGCATGGATAAAATATAATAGTAGTATGTAGTAGACATGTTTACTATCTTGTAAATAGAGATCCATAGCTGAAAACACTATTAAACCTTGTCATTAATTGAAATATTTTGTGAGTCTGATGGCTCTCTCACCCATCAGATGGTACTGGAAATGCTCATCAGAAGATGAAAGACTTAACTTTCTAGATATTTTGTTCAACAGTTCAATAAAGCCCTTAAAATGTGAATAAGTGTATCAAAACCAACATGATTAGTTGTGTTCCTCCAGCCTCTTTAATGAATCAACTAAAGAGTGAAGAATGAGATAGTACAAAGCAGCTTGTCTTGC
Organism: Calyptomena viridis; assembly: GCA_013390005.1. Classification (NCBI taxonomy): domain Eukaryota; kingdom Metazoa; phylum Chordata; class Aves; order Passeriformes; family Eurylaimidae; genus Calyptomena; species Calyptomena viridis. The sequence continues at coordinate 4,692 of WEIV01030209.1, forward strand.
ACTTATTTGCAACTATTATTGTCTAAATACATGATGTGAAAGTCACCATGTTTTGACATGGCCATTCTTTTCATTAAAGCCCAGTGAAATAAGTAGGAAGGTCCTTAAGGCTGCATGTTTTCCAAATGCACTATTGAGATTTCCTATAGAGCATAGCTCCCTTCACTTTTCTGGTAGGTAGAGATGTCTCAATACAAATATTTCTGAAATAGGATAATATTTACTGAAATATTACTCTAATTTTAGCAATAAATTATCTAATCTGGTCTTAATCCGATGTATGATTTATTAAATACCTTCTCAGGTAGTTGTAGCTCAGTGTAAACTCTTGTATCTTATAAAAACTACCATTTGTGCTCTAGCAGTGCTGCTCTTTCTTTCTTAAAAATAAAGGCAGAAAAAAGGCTTTTATGCAAGTGAGGACCTGAAAAATATTTCTGAAAGTAATCAAAACTTTAGATGTTCTTCACACTCAAACAGGGTAATTCTTAGCCTATAATGACCTTTAAGTCTTATGATAGTCTTGACTTGAGGTATCTGAGTTTTATCCTCAAAGAATAATTATATTAAAAGTTATATATTGAAATTAAGAAAAAATAGGCAAGATAAAAGTACAATTAACTTTATTCTAAAATAGCCCCTGAAATGATAAGGAGTACATTGATTATATCTCAAAAAAAATTGCTTTGAGCTGAGTACTTTGTAGTTTTACCTGCCTTACACCTCTACAAATCTTCAGTGGATCTCTGTGTTCCCAATATTGTGTTTTTCTTTTATTATTAGGGATTTATAGTTCAATTAGTGTTTATCAATATTTGTAATAAAGGAGCCATGGAGAATCTCCCATTGAACAGTCTCAAACCTCTAACTTATACTCTTTTATCCCTTTATTACCCATAACTACGTGCAGAGCTCCTGCTTGAAACATATTAACGGCTAAATCTGACACCATCATTGTCACTAGGTACAAAAAAACTTCCTTAAAAAAAAATTGTTCTCACACAGATCTGTAAAAAGTTCCTTTACATGCAAATGAATCAAATTACTATATGAAGCCTGATTTTGTTAACATTATTCAAAAGAAAAATATCTTTCCCTTTAAGTAGATAAATTAACATACTGTAAATGTATAATACAATATTAAGCATAACAGAAAGACACACACACACATAATAATCAGGAACAGCAAGGGGGCTCGAGCAGTACCTCCATCCCGTGCTTCTGTCAAAACTTCTCACAGAGGAGTTCAGCTCACAGCTGGGCTCAAGTCAATGCCTTGCACCAGCACAGCAAGGTCCAGCCTGTCAATCTACAATCTGGTAGTTCCTCTGGTCTGGGCAGTGCCTAGGGAAAGCATCCATACAATCTTAACATCCGGGAAAATATCACAATAAATAAGCACGAACTCTCAATCAAAATGTGAACTGAGTTCTGAAAAGTTTTGCTTTTTGTTTGGTTTATGTTATTAAGTTTTTGTCCCTAATTATTTTTCTTATAATATCTCTGTAATATGAGGCTTCACAGGAAGTTTGACATCTTTGTTTAATCCAGACTTCAGCCCTTTGCCTGGACCAGAGAAACCAAGCAAAGTCATGTTTAATAATTTAACCCTTATCCTTGGTTCCTATCTTAACCAAATGAGCCTTTTGAACTTGTCTTGAAGACGAGACAAAGAAAACTTAAGTAGAGGAAAATGATGATCAAAAGTAAGCAGGATGCCTAAAAAATGTGTTTCTTATTTCTTAAAGTCAGTAGGACTGATCCTTTGCACACAATGAAACCTCAGTTCCAAGTACAGAGATACTTTTTAAAAAGTTTCAGAGTTAGTGGTTTAAACACACCATATTCAGCTCACTCTTGACCCACCCACAGTGGTGAATAAAGTCACTGACAGAGGAACCACAGCCTATTCTTTAGTTTGTTATTTGCTGGTGAATATCCTAAAACACTTGTAAAGCTGTTGATTCTTTGGTGGGTTTTCAGTCTATTATATATCTTTTTGCTAACAATGAGAGTATGACTCTCACTCTTTCTGTAGACCTCAAATCTTCTGTCCTCAGACATATTTTGTGGCAGCAGGGTCTAAGGTAGCTGCACTAAGAATATAACAACCTTTTCTAATTATTTCTTAAAGTGTTGCAACTGAATCCTACCTAGTCCTTGCAGTAGGAAAGACGATAAATACCAAGATCAAATTTTCAGTTTGAATACAATTATTTTATGTGCTTCTCCTGTAACTGTCCTCATATATATTTTTAATATATATATATTTGTATATATGTCCATATCATATATGTATATATCTTGTCAAGTAAATTGTAACCCCCTAACTGATATGAAGGCAGGGGTGTTTAACTCTTTCTTTGACTCTGTCTTCAACATGAATGATGGGAGTCTCAGGGCCCTGAGCCGGAGGACCATGACTGCGAGAGTGATCAACTCCCAGTCAACCCTGAAACTGTAATGGATCTGCTGCTCAAGCTGGAACCTACAAATCTATGGTGCCTGATGACATTCATCCAAGAATCCTCAAAGATCTGGCTGATGTCATCACAAAAATTCTCTCAATGATTTTTGAGTGGTTTTGGAAATTCAGAAAGGTGCCAGTTTTCTGAATCTGGCAAGTGTTGTCCCAGTTTTCAAGAATGGCAAAAAAGAGGACCTTGGAAACTGCAGACCTGTCAGTCTCACTTCAGTGCCTGGTAAAGTTATTCTGGGAGGTATTGAAAAACACCTGACAGACAATGCTGTCATAGGTCACAGCCACCATGGCTTCATGAGAGGAAAGTCCTGCTTTATCAAACCTGATTTCCTTTTATGACAAGTTAACTCACTCGGTTGATCAGGGCAAGCCAGTTGATGTAATCTCTTTGAATTTCACTGAAGTTTTTGATTCTGTCTCTCACAGGATCCTTCGGGACAAAATGTCCAGCCCACAGCTGGATAAACACACCATGCAGTGGGTGAGCAACTGGCTCATGAGTTGAGCACAGAGGGTAATAGTNATTAGAGTGTTCAAAGTGGGGCAGTGAAGATGGTGAAGGGCCTTAAAGGGAAGCCATATGAGGAGCGCCTCAGGCCACTTGGTCTGTCCAGCCTGGAGAAGAGGAGACTGAGGGGAGACCTCATTGCAGTTACAACTTCCTCATGAGGGGAAAAGGAAGGGCAGACACTGATCTCTTCTCTGGGGTGACCAGTGACAAGGCCTGAGGGAATGGCATGAAGTTGTGTCAGGGGAGGTTTAGGCTGGATATTAGAAAAATGTTCTTCATCCTGAGGGTGGTTGAGCACTTCCCCAGGAAAGTGGTCACAGCACCAAACCTGACAGAGTTCAAGAAATATTGGGAAAATATTCTCAGGCCTGTGGCGTGACTCTTGCAAATGGTCCTGTGCAGGGCTAAAAATTGGACTTGACAGACCCTTATGGGTCTCTTCCAACTCAGCATATTCTATGATTCTATGGTTTTGTGACTTTTTATGTACAAATGTATAAGAGTTTGTGAAGAAAACACAATACAGATAATATGGCGGCCTAACTCCAAAATCCACTGACACTAATTTTATAGTTTTATACCAGTGACAAAACATTAGATAGAATGAAAGAATATTGCTTTCCTATCCCCCAGTTTCCAGTTAATTTTAATAAATAGTTATTGAAATTTCATAAATCAAATTCAAAATAACTTTGGAAAACAAAAAAGTTTTTGCTGTGTTTTGTTTTAAGTGTATGGTGAAATTGATAAAAGTTTTGTAAAATGTCCTGCAATAACCATAAGAGAATGTCTAAGAGTTTCTCTGGCAATTGCTCAGAAATGTGAAATTATTGTCATCTTGACATTTGCCACTGATAAACACGCTATGCACATTAAATCAAAAATGGGTATAAAAGTGTGCCATGTGACAGGATAGCCTTTGCCGAACAAGCTGGCCTGTAATGAAAAAGTCAATCCTCTTCCTCTTTTTTTTTAACTGAAAAAAATATAGCAGCAATAATATGGGTAAAAGCCTCAATAAAATCTGTCAGAATTGATTTCTTGTGACACATAATGTCTGGCAATCTAAAGCTTTATTTTGCCAACTGTTTAATCTGTACTACGAGTAAAAGTCTTCCATATGCATAACTTCCCATTTCAGTGATGATCCTGTTTAAAGATTTGTTCCAGCAGCATTTATTTAATGACCTTTATAAAAAATTTTCTCATTCTTCTGTGAGTTATATTTAAACTGGGGAATAAAAAAAATTAAAACACACAATGGGAGAAAAAAATCTCCATTATCCACTACTTTTGTTTAAAAATATTACTCCTTAGGCAGCATTAGTGAGGAAGCCTGGGAATATAGGCATTCCAATGTTAGAAACTATAATAACCCAATGATCAGTATTTACATCCTTATAATGTCCTATCATACATTTTTTGTCACACAATACCTGTGAAGAAAACTCACATGCTCTGCAATTTCCACCACTATGACTCCTTTATTTTATTGATTTAAATATCTTTTTGCTTCTCCCTACTCAATAGGAAGTATGAGGTCATTGCTATAGCTGAAACACATCTTGATAGACCACTATTCAAACCAGATATACACCATACTTTATATCATATTTTGAATTATTTATCTGTCATGGGAAATAACAGGAGAGGAAGAAGTTAGGCATGTGTTTGAAAGGAGTGTGGCAAAAGCATTAATGTGAAGGTCCAGATCAGATGTCGAGAAAAACAGATGTCAAGTCCTGGTACAAAGGATCAGAATCAGTGATGGTGGTAGAGCTCTTGGTAATACCAGGAGAGAAAAGAGGTTCATAAATCCAGAGAAAGGCTGTCACATCCTGTAAACTAGGTACAGGTGAAACAGAGTACTAATTTTCAGTAAGCACAGAATATGGCTGCCTGAAACACATGTTTAAAATGGACATATATACACAACCCTGCCATTCAGAAACTTTCATGTATTCATATAAAGTATTGAGGAAAAGGTTAATCAAGAGCGCTATATGGCTTAAGGAAATGCATAGAATGGCTGGCTGATTTGATTCATATGTCCCGGTGACAAAATTCTTTCCTGGAGTTCCATAATGTCTGGGTTCTTAATTATTATCTGGTCTTTTTTGCTTGTGTGTGCGTGTGTATTAAAAAAATGGCCAATAAAATTTCAGCCAAGAAACACACTATTCATTCCTTTCAGGTTTATTTTAAACCTATTGCACTTAGGTTCTAGCTAAATCAATTTTTCATGAATATCTACCCTAGTAGATTACACCTCAAGCCAGTTCAGATCTCCAGAGAATTTAAAAATAAAAAAAAAATAAAAAAAAAAGAAGAGCTTTCTCAAGTAACAAGTAACACCTCAGGAAAAAGAAACAGGGTTTTTAATTGCTTTGTGCACTCCATAATTGAAGGCAGGCAGCTTCTTGAGGCACTCACTGCCAGGAGGAGTGTGACTCCACTTGGCCCTGCCTAATTAATCCTGTGATACAAACCTTCTGGCTTCAATTTTCACATTTCTGTCTCTTTTTAGAAGTGATAATAAAACTAAAAATTTATATTGGTTACTGTACGACTATAATGGTGACAGTGGAACACAAATAAACCCATATAGATGAAAGAGACCTTGTCTTCCCATCCCTGGCTTTTCTGTTTTGTGATGTGTACATGGACACACTTTGTGCTAACAAGAAAAGGTAGAGAAAGATTCGGTAGCAGGAAGGAAGTACAGGTCAACTGATCCTTGTGGTAGTTTGTTCTGCTCAGATGACTCACTGAAGCATATGTCTTATTTGTTTATTGACAAGATCTCAAAATAGAAGCACACACTCTGGAAGCTCAGTTGAGCTGGCTACAAATCACAAAACTGCACAACAGCTCTTAATGAAAGACAAATTGTGCAGCTTACCTGTAAAAAGCAGTGAAGGCTGTTTGTGCAGATGCCTTCAATCTTAATAGCTTACATACTGTGACCTGTGCATACTCCCTAGCAGTTTCTAATGAAAGTAATAGACCATCTTTATTTTCCATAGAATGTAAAGACACCACCATTATGATTATTACTAGCATTATGATGCAAGGATTTAATTCTTGGACACTGAGAAATTGTATTTACAAACATACAGACACATGTGTGGTGGTTAAAATATAGAGCAAGACAAATTCTGCTTTTAGTAAATTGTGTCTATTTTCATTGCATTATACATAAAGTGAACCTAGGCTTTGCTATATTAAAGTGGGAGGGGTTTACCTTACCAAGTGAACTGAAGAAATATTCTTCCAAGAGAGCTGCCACTTTTATTTGGCAGTACATTGCTGGCTGCATTCAGCTCATCCTACTTCCAGGACCCAACAATGCAGTTCTGTACATTCAAATTTCTTTATGCAGTTAAGAATGGTAGGATTGTACCATGGATTTGATCATTTTCAGTAAGAGATGTGCTGGAAGAAGAGAGAAAAAAAGAAGAACTATCTTACTTTTGCTTGCTATGTTGTTCCCATTTCCTCACCTTGTAAAATGTCATATGTCTCTACGGATATAATTTTAAAATATTTAATATATTATTAAAATTACTTAAATTATTATTATATTATTAAAATTATCATAAAATATTTAATATATTTTAGGGTAAAAAAATGCCTCTGCTTTGTGACATGCAAGCTATTTGCCACATGAAAGCTGGGAGAATCAGTGTGATTGGAAAATTAGGATAATTTTGCTGCCAAACTCTAACAAATTGCTACTGAGCATCTACAAACTATTTTTTCTTTCTGGCTTCACACTTGTATGCATT
>WEIV01030209.1:27108-48862 GCA_013390005.1 Calyptomena viridis
GAAACAACAAAGAAACAAACAAAGAAAAAATACAAAATTTTGAAATTACTATTTAGCTTTATGGCGTGTAATGCTATAGTATAACCAAAAAAAAACCAGGATGGGCAATATCTCCCAACATGGGGCGTTGTTTCATAACTTTCCAAATTCTTAAAAATACTAAGAAAACTCTCAAATCCAAAGGATTTTTGCACTAGACAAGTGCCATTTGGAGGAATATTCTGCAGAGAAGCAGACTGTGACTTCTGACCTGAATCCAGCAGCAAATCAGCAAGTCCATAAGGATGAACCTAAACACATCTAGTCTGAAAACAAGATCAAAGTCAGAGGTGGAAAGTTAGTTTCTTAATTAAGGCAATTTTAGTAAAAATAATGAAGGTGGAAGTCACATTTCTGCAACAGCAATTTCGAAGAAGGGCTAGCCCTCTGCTTTATAGTACTTCAGATGAAAAAGGAGGATGCTATCAGTTGCTTTCTTTGTGAAGCGTTTGAATTAAAACCTTGATGCCACTCATTTACTATTTACCAGTAGCGCTGAGTAAGTCCCTGCCTATAATTTCTTTGACTAAATTAGGCTCTTTTTCTTCTCATGCAATATCTATCAGCAGATCATGATTTTCTCATTTAAACATATTCAACAAATATATCTGAATTTTTACCTTGCAAATTGATGGCAAATATTTGAAATTTAAGCTGCATTGCTTAGTTGGGATTGGTAAATCAGGTCACACTGTTTGTTCCCTCTGATCGAAGTAGTGTGAGAAACACTACTTCCTGTGCATGCAGTTGTATGTTCCTCTTCTAAATCAGTCTTCTGTAAATGCTTGTGGGAAACAAAATTTGCATTATTGCTTTTTATACACCTTTCTGCTAAAAGTAAAACTCAATTGACTGTTCTTTCACCAAGAAGTTAATATGAATGGATTCTATGGGACTAAGGGCAAAAAGAATTTATTTAAGAGATTTAATGATTACTTGTAGAAACTTTTTGTATTATTCATGCCATCCTTGTTTATTTACAAGGAATGAATTAGATGAAAAATGCTTGCAATCATCACAATATCCTTACAAAAGACAGAAAAATACCAAAATAAGAAAAAGACAAAAATAAATATATCCAGTATTCAAAGGTGGGGGAGGGGGGATGTTGAATCATATAGAAAAATTAGCAAAAGCAGAAAACCAGGAAAATTCAATCTCTCCATTTTGCACCATTAATCAAGAACTGCACTTTAACAAGCCAGGAATAATCTCCGATCTACAGTTTCTGTTTTCTTTCCACAGAGCAACAGGATTCTGGTTAAGGAGGTTCCTTGTGGACCATAATTACTATGCTGTTTGCAAATGTTGGTATAATTTGGAAGTGTAAAATTATTGTCACATGATGGCTCCATGGATTCAGATAGGCCACTGTTGAATGGAGAACAAGTAAAAAGAAAAAAAATATTCTCAAATGTGGTCATTTATTTTCACAGGGGTTTAATTATTATAAACATAAGCACGTACTTTTCTCTAAGTATTTTGATAGTTTGGAGAAATAAATAGATTTCTGTGAGACCAGTCAAGCGGAAAGTAGTGATTATACACAGATAGTGAATAGCATCATGGAAAAGGTCATAAATAAATAAATAAAATAAGCATGAACACACACAGGGAAACTGTCCTAGTTCCCAGCTTCTTAGATGTCTCTTTCTTACAGGCCTTCTCTCCCTCTTTACATCTCTTGACCAAGATCAGCTCTTTCCTCTACCTTTAAACCAGCCCTCGTTTAGCCATCTGACAGATCAGCCTAACCAAGATTTTAAGTAAGCGAAGACAAGCTTGACACCTTCCTTATAGCCACAGGGACAGACAGACAGTCCAGTAATTGTGCCAGGCACATAGAACACATAGGACATGTACTTTTCAAAATGACAGTCATCATTCCCTTTGCAAACATTCTTTTTGCTCTACCAAAACGCTGACCTGATGTAAACTTCTAAAAAATACTCGAGTGAAAAATTATAGTTCTTAATTATATTTAGGCACAAAATCTGCCCTGCCCCTCAGACAGGAGCAATTTTTGTCATTCAGGCTCTGTGCAGCTTAAGTAACTCACCTAGGCACAGACCACTGCATCACCTTTGTCTTTCAGCATTTTTATTAAATTCCTTTCTACTCAAGCTGTTGACACATATTATAATTCAAAACTGTCCCATTTTGAAGCACCAAAACTGTCCCAACTTCAAAATAACCAACACAGATATCGAACAAAACCCATCCCTACTCAACACCAAAGCAACTATCTAAATTTATGTACTTAAAATAATACTATCCCAAAAAGGGGTTTAGAAGAGCATATAAGTTAATAACAATAATAATAACAATAACAACAACCATAATATTTTTGCAAGTTATAGAAATATCATGTTCTGATCCTAAAACAAATAAATAAATAAATAAATACATGAAATCACAGGTTTCTATCTGCCTCAAATATAAAAAAAATATCCACAGAAATGCAAATAAACCCATAGAAAGTTACAATGGAAATATTACACATATATATATATTTATAAAAGCTTTTATGGCTTTCCCATGTTTTTGCATAATGACAGGGCTAATATAACATAACAAATCCTAAACTGTTTTCACAAGGAGTGGAAAAAAGATGTGTAAAAGTATGCTCTGTCTTGCTTCCTTCTGTTCACAATGTATCTAAATACAACAAATGGTGTTCTTGCTCTTTCTGTCTGTTTCTCAATCTGTTTGGAAAGTAGCCATCATTCTGCAGCCAACCATAATATTTGACACTTCCTGACATCATGAAAGCCACCATCTGTCTATCATTGAAGCCCTGTACTTTTTAAAGACTACTTGGCCTGATCTTTAATGAAGCTTCACTGTGAATGCACAAATCAGTTTAGATTAAAAACTGGGGATGTCTGACAAAAATACTCTGTGCAAAATCATGTTTTAGTTAGATTCAGACACAAACCAAAAAGAAACATCAAAAGCTTCTTGCAGACAGCAAACAAAATTTTAGTTCACTTTCAATGAGTCTGAGGTCCAACTTCATGACAGAAATTTTTAAAGAAGAAACTGAATTCAGGGAAAAATAAAGATGAAATTCAAAATTATCCAAAAAGCAGTTTTCCTTCCTTCACCTAACTGCTGTTTTGAAAGATAAATATAGACACATTTCCAGTGTTTGTAAGAGGTATAAATTATAGAATATGCTATTCATTGGAAATTATCATGCAATTTTATATTTAAGAGTATCATAACTATTTTCAAACTTCCAAACAGCAGGTTTTCTATGGGTTTGGCTTGATATATAAATTTTAAAGACTCTTAAATTCCAAAAAGGTAGAAATCTCTGTCTATTTTGTCTATTCTAGGAGGAAAGCATAAGGTTTTTTTCCCCAAGACATATCTTTACAGAGAAATTTATTCCCTGTGATATTCTAAGGTATGTGTTTCTACCATAATTTTTGCACAAAGCAGTGAGTCAAAGTGTAACAGCTCTACTTGCTTCACTTAAAACAGATTTGGATGCAAACCTTTAGAAACCCAGCTTGGAAAACCATGACCTTTGAATACCCCATGCTCTGTTTCCTTCATCTACAAATTAATTCAAGTGTCTCCTCATGGCTACAGAGGCAGAGGCAGAATTCTGCTTGCAGCCTTCAAGTCTGCTATACTCATACTGAGCTACAACAGACAAACAAAATAATTCATGGGTGGAGAGCCAGGACCCTTGTCCCCTTTGGCTACCACCTCTTCTTTCCTCCTCCTCCATCAGCCTGCCCTTCCCTTCACTGGTGTTGAGAATGGAGATGAAGCATTTCCTGTGCTTTTCTCAGCATGGCACCCATGAACGTGGCTGGTCCTTCATCAAACAATTCAGGTCAGGAGAGAGAACAGGCTGCAACCCACCACCAACCTCACAGGGTGACAATGAAGAAGCAGCATTCAACAGGCCAGAAAGCTGCTTGAGGTCTCAGAAAGAACTTCTAGAAAAGAGCTGTATTGCACTGCTCACCAGTATTACCTCTTCAAAGCATCACTATTAAGGTCAAAATTAATCAGTGTGAGGGCGTGAAAGGGAAATGCCTTTCTTATTGACAATAGATGGCAATTATAATAGTTACTATTTTCACTTTGGTTGTTATCTCAGAACTAGCCATAATAATTCCCAAAGCTAAAATTCAAGTGTAGTCCTGAACTTTGCAGTAAGAATAGATAAGAAGCCACATGATCTGAGTACTTGTCCAAATCTTATTTTCAGTCCTACTTTGTGCACTCTTCTACCCAAAACCTCAGTTCCTGGAGGCTGTCCCCCCATTCCCTGTCAAGCTTATTCATCCTATATTTCTTGCCCTTGTCACACCATCTCAAGCCACAATTGCAGGATATGATCTACACATACAGTAGGTTTGCATGGCAATGTTTTGGCAGCAGGGAGGCTACAAGGGGTGACTTCTGTGAGAAACTTCCCTCATGTCCAACAGAGCCAGTGCCAGCCAGCTCCAATGGAGACTGTCTAAGGCCAAGCTCATTAGCAATTGGTGATAGTGCCTGTGGGATAATGTATTTAAGAAGAAGAAAAAAAGAGCTTTTTAGTTGCTTGTTCGTAATAAATGGCCATCAGAATTCTCTCTTTCATGCCCTCCCTCTCCTTCTCTTCTTTTCCCATCACCATGGGGCCTGAATATCTCAGTCTTTCATTAATTTACTCAATGTCACACCTGTGAGGCTGGGAAGTGCTGTCATCCTTGTCCCATGCTATTATACCAATGGCAGAAAAGTGAGAAATGTGTCAAGGAGCTCTCAGTAGCAGAGATGGAATCTGAGTGTAGCTTTTCCAAGTCCTAGGCTAATTTCCTCATCACTGGTTCGCATTGAGTCGTCCTGTTCTTACAAGTCTTTATTGTTCTATAATCATCTTTTTAAGTTTACTTCTTTAAGAACTATCTTTTGTGATTTTAATAATCAGGTTTTTTCCATAGACATTTCACATCTTTTTTTGCTACGTATTTTTTAGTTTATAAAAAATTGCAGCTTCAGAAAATATTCTCTGGCTTGCCATACAAATATTGGAAGTTGATTTGGTTGATTGGAAGATTTCACTAAAAGCAGAAGTGGAGTCAGTTTAGAGCACAGTAGGCAACAGAGTGATTGTGTGTCATAAATTAAATATCTTATGAGACATAGGTACAACCTCACAATGTGGAGAGGTACAACCTCACAGTGTGGAGCAGGGATGACTTTATATTACCCAACATGATAGCGATATACTTACAGTACCATGGCATTCAGTACTATGGAATTTGCTTCTTCAAGCCCAAAATGGCATTCAGGGAACCCCCTCAGGCATTTTTTAAATGTAAGCTTGAGGACAGGGTCGTATACACCAACTTCATCCAAATCTCGTACACAGGAACATTTATCCTTGTGCTATATATGTATGCATTTCTCCCTTGCTATATGCTGTAGAGCAAACACAAAACACAGTCTGGATTTTTACCTTTCCCTTGTGAAACACATGGAGTTTCTCAATAAATTAGGTGTAACAGCGTTTATCTGTCATTGAAATATAAGAAAGAAAAGTAGCAGCCATTTGAACTGTCTCTTCATGGTAGAAAAAAGAAAGTGTATAACAGTCTCTAGCTGACATTGCAAAGTGATAACAAAACAAGCTTTGTCCTCAGCACCTCTTTCTCTGTCTTCAAAAATGTTACTATCTTCCAGATCAGCAGCACCGATCCAGAGCTCTGTTTTGGATACTGCTGCCAATGACATTGAAGTCAAAATGATCCATATCTTGTCTCTTTACTGGCTAAGACCAAAGGGTGTCAACTACTGCAAATATCAGCCTCAGATACTTCAAAAGATCCTCTTTCTCTAGAAAAGGAGTAGTAAAGGACAGGGAAAACAGGGTAGGTCTACAGTCCAGTGAAAAGTGAAGAGGATATAGAAAGGTAGATGTGTATATGTAAAAAAGCAAATAAGTCATCCAACCACATACATAGTATGTCCCCTCATCCACTACACATGCTTCATTTCTATTACTCATCAAAAGAGTATTTAGTTGTTTCTAAGGTTTTGCTTACAAACCAAAAGTCAGATGTGATTTTATATACTGATTCCATTTACTATGGAATTAAGACTAATGCATTTAAATATGTGTATTACAGCTTTTTTTTTCCACATGGAAAAAAATTATACATACTGGTTAAATAAAGAATAAATTATTTTGAGCAGCTGTTCTGGTTAGAAGAACATTTTTCAATATTGATTAGGATGTCAATTTTGTGCCAAAAATTTATGAGGACTAACAAAGTTAGTCATGACCAAGAAAAGTTAAGGTAACTTTAGTTTTTGTTATGGCCTTGGCCACCAAGTTATTCAGATTTATTCTCACATGCACTCTTATTATAGGGAAAAAAATAAATAAAAGGCAAGCCAAACAACCCTTACTGCAAATAAGGATTGAAAAGTTGATGTATTCAGCCCTTGCATCTGGATGCCATGAAAAAGTATTTTCAGTCAGTAATGGATTGCATTCTTTCCTTGTAAAGGAATTTTGAGAAAATTCAGAAGATAGCTGTCCTGAAATCATGTTGCACATCATCAGTGATAGCAAACCTTCTTATGTAAAGTTCTACATCCTCAGTCTACTACTAGATCCATCATAGGACTTTTCTACTGGTATATTTTTTTGATTAAATGAGTAATTATAGAGGTGGATTGCATGGAAAGTCAGGAGATCAAGGTTAAATCCTACAGCTGCCACCTATATCTGCATGACCATGTGCTGAATGCTGAAAATTGCCTTCCATTCTTGCAAATGCAGATATTTCTTTTTCTCTCTTTCTTTGACTCTCTTGTTTCCTCAGAGTATAAAACTCTCATGGCAAAGACTGCTTCTCCTGTATCAATTCAGGGAGGCAAGCAGGCAGGCAGGCAGGCAGGCAGGCAGGCAGGCAGGCAGNTGCTAATGTCTGAGTACTTTCTGGAGTTCATCCAGTCCCAAACTATTTGTTCTTCAATTCAGTCCTGCAGTTCTACTTCACTGCAGTCAGACAGTGAATCAACTGTTATTCTCCTTACATCCATTTTTTGTTTTTCTTCCTTTCTCTATGTGATTAAGCTTTTGAAAAACTCTGCTATTAGCTCCATAGAATGGACTTAAAGGATAATTGACCTGATCCACAAAAGCAAAAATTGTAAGGAAGTGTTACAGATAGCCTTCACTTTGCCTCAACATTCAGTTGTATCTGGAGATGCTGCCAATCTGTTGCTTCAAAGGATCAGGTCCATAAAATGCTCAGTAGGTTGTATTTATGCAACAGACGTTTTATTCTCAGCTAGCTAATCTACTGTATTCCCCATGGAGGCATCCCAGCATCAGCTATGCTTGCTATCTCTATTCCTGTTTAAAGGCATCAGCCTAAATTCAAGCAGCTGTCAGCTACCTAGTAGGCTTGGCTCTGTCCTAGTAGTTAATTGTGCAGACACCATTGATTGGGAGTATAGGCCAGTTGCGCAGGTTCTGCTTTGCAAGGAAAACAAAGAGGAAGAAAGAGAGGAAAATAAACCCATTCATTACATATAAATCAGACATAACAAATATAACCTCAAACCTATTTGTAAAATTAGCTAAGCATACATGCCTAATGTGCACATTATTTTCTATATCTTGATCATGCTATGGCCAAGATAGGCTGCAGAAACAGAAATAAGATGTAAGCAGTTTCTTTTCAAATTTGTTTCTGATTCCAGCTATTTTATTTTGTAAATAAAGTTCTGAGAAGACCAAAATCTTTCAGAGTAAATCAGATTCATAGAGTTTGATGGCCAGAAGGGAGTACTAGTACAAGCTGTGTAAAACACAAGCCACTTCATCCTGTTAATCCTGTACCAAGCTCAATAGTGTTCATTAATGTCTGATCATGGAAACCATTCTACAAACACATCTAGTAATTTTCAAAATTTAAAAAAGAAAGAGTACAATACAGTTCACAGAGTGAAAAGAAACCTAGACTTGTTCCATAAACTTTCTAAACAGATTTAAGTTCCCAGAAAGATACAAAAATAATGTAGAATTTTCCCTGGTAGTGTAGATGCATGAAACATGTTCTTCTTTTCTATATCACTAGTGGAGAGAAGGGATCCCTCATCATTGCCAAAGTTGTAACCAGTATAGCTTAAGAGACTGGCTATTTGGGGTTCTGCTTTCATGACCTGGAATAGATTTAAGACTAAATGCTAAGGCTTAAGGTATTGGAGTTTTAAGGATGTTGGTCCGTTATTGTGCAGTGCAAACTTTTCAGCATTTATTCTAGAAGTCATATCCTAGAAACACACTCTTTTTATTTCTTTCTCTGCCTACTGTAATATAAATGTGTACAGACATGTATTTGTCTATGTGCAAACTAAATTCTATCTTAAAATTCTCAGTGGTAAAGAATCACAACATTTCTTAAAGTCATTGTGAAAAGTATAGCATATATATACTTGAAAAAAATTCATTGCAAAACAGTGGATACCCCTTCAAAATCACTACTCCTCTGTGAGATGTCACGCTTCCCTGAGCAGTGACCAACTGGGTAGTCAAACACACCTATCATACCTTGGGAATTTAAATCCAATAGCACTTAAATGGATAAGGCAGAGATCTGGATGGTGACTTGAAGAATGGTGGATTTGTTAAATAGATCAAGCTCAGCAGCAAGATTCATCCGAGTTTGCCTCCCCCCACTTTTACGAGTACTGACTTTCCTAATTTTTCTTCTACAGTGACCCTTAATGTGTTCATTTGTGATGCCTTCAGCAGAGCCTTAACTTTTGTAATTTCCCACTGCCATCACCCATGTGTTTCCCACACAGAAGACTTTGAAGGTCGAAAAAATTTATCAAACTGAAATTTCCTATCCTTAAAAGCTGACTAAGCCAAAAGAAAAAGGTAAAACAAGCTTAAGGGATCTGAAAATCCTATTCCTCCCCCATCCCAGTTTTTTTCATTTCTCCCAGAGAAGAATATGACATTTGTTTTGGTACACATAGAACCTTTTTGAAAATCTGACTGATTGCATATTGAGCTTTGTGTGCAACCACTGTGATTTGAAGGAAACTGCATTTTCCAAAATAAAGCAAGGAGCACTGAGAAAGGAGACACACAGCTGTATGAAATCTCATGTCCCAGCAGTGGGTTTGCTGGGTTTCCCCTACTCCTCCAGATGTTTTTTTCTTAGCTTTTGTGCTTTCATCTGTTTTCTAATTGTTTCTTTTTAAAAGTAGGGGTAACTTTGGGGGATTCTCTACATTATGGTTTCTGACTCTGCCTGATTCTGAAGAAATTTTTTTCTGTCTGGAATTTTGTCTGTGAATCATTTCAAAGACCATATTTCTGGTGATACTCGCTATTAGGTAGAAAAAGCAAATTTTGGCTGATGCAGGCAAACAATATTTGAGCTAGTTTGTGACATCAGAAAGAACATCCACAAAGAAAGTGTCACTTTTTGTGTTCTCTGAACTATTGTTTTAAATCTATAGGCAATTGGCGCCTAGGCCTCTTGAGAATGGTGTCCCACCTTTGTGGTGGGCACAGTGCCACCCTAGCAGATGGTCATGAGTGTTGGCATGCTGAGAATCAGTATGTGCATCACATTCGAGTACAATAGGTCAGCCTCTCATCCAAGTATGTAGGAATGAGAGTATCTGTGCTGAGCTTCTGTGCCAATATACCATCATTAAGTTGGCTGAAAGAGAAGTTTCATTTTTTTTAAATTAAGCCATGTTTTCTATAACTATTTGGGAGCACCATTTCTGCTGCAGTTCTATGATTCCTGGATCACTGATAGAAGGCAGAATGTATCTGTGCACACATGCATGCATAAATATAGCCCAGCCAGGGAGACACCTTCTTTCGACAAAGATGTATTTTTACTCTATTTGGTATCCCCGCTGAATGGCTCGTCTAGGTACAAAAGCCAGATCCATAGAAACCAGCATATAATTTCAGCTCAATAGATTCCTAAGAGCACTACAGTATTTGGCATGGAATTTGCAATGGAGCCTGTTGGCTTGTACAGGGGGGTTGTACAGGGGGGTCGGCAAGATAAGAAGAATGACACGGATCACAGAAGCGCTTTTGGTCAGTTCTAGTGGTGAATGACCCCGAAAGGCGTTTATTAACCCTTTAAATAGTTCTGACTCCTAACAACTCTATTGGTACATGAAATATGTTTATACTTAATAATTGGTCAGTGTACAAGTGTCACCTTGGCATTGGTACTGGATAAGTGAAAACATGTGAACTATTGGATAAGAAACCAAAATATTCCGCCTTTAACTTTGAGCAAGTGCTACGTATACAGACCTCCACTGTAGGCAGGAAATGCTGACTCACTTAAGGTTGCACTGCTGGTGTTAGCATCTTTTAAGGACAGAGAACAGCTAGGCTTCAGGTCCATCTTAACCATAAAGCCAAATCAGACCAGCTGTCGGCCTACAGGAGCCCTTGAAGGGCCTTTCCCATCCTGGAACTAATGGAGGCTAATTTTGATTCAGTAACAAAAAAATGCACCTTCTGACATAACAGAATGGACTTTTTGAAGCTCCTCTTTTCAATTACATGTGGAAAATCATTGATAATATTGGGCAGTCTTTCTGTACTATCTTCTACCAAAATTGTTAAAATGCTTCCCAAGTAGAATGGAGGTTTAGGGTACTTAGACTGAATTGTCTTATCACAACCTCTTTCAGTGTAAAATGTGGATAGGAAGTAAGACCACCATTGTTTGTCAATGGCTTCTCTAGCAGAGGGCATATACTAAGAGCAAGCCAGCCAGCATCTGTTTCTCTAGAGAAATGATGACCACTCAGACTTATTGATGTTCTTTGGCCTTATGCATTTGAAAGTACATCTCAAGAAGCATTGCAATTCATCAAATTTCTTCCGTGTGTCACTGAATATTCTGTTTGTGCTTCTAAATGTCACTGCTACTGGAAATATAGATGGTTTAGCCCAAACTGAACAGATATTTCTGCTGTCATCAAATTTAAATAGACTTATTGGAGAGATTATTTTTTCTGGACAGTGGGAAAAAAACACCAACCCACCTACTCTTTTTACTTCAAATATAATCACGGTATGATATTTTTAATTTAGCATTGTGACACAGTCATAAAGAATAATTCTGAAACTTTTTCACTACCATTCTAGTCATTCCTGAGAAAAAGAGAGACTGACTATAATGGCTAAGTGAGCAATTGACGTGGAAGAACCAGAGTCATATTTCAGTCTTTACTTCACATGAAATTATTTAAATTATTAAAAATAATCATTACCATGAGCAGCTGAAATCAAATAAAAGCAGAAGGACTCAAGTCCACAACTAACATCTGAGCCACCAAAACCTAAGGTCTATGAATATAGATCTATTCACAGCAGCTCTGTTAACGAAAATTATCAAAATATTTTAGGTTAAGAAGTATATTCTGGATTTAAGCCAATAATAATCAGGTCTTATAACAGTACACCAATTACATCTTATATAGGTAAATCAGTTTTCCTTGTATCATCAAAAGACTTCTGAACTGTGATGGCACAATTTTCAAAGCTACCTATGATGGTTCAGTAGGTAACCTGAGTTTTTTCTGATCTTACTTCTGAAAATTACCCCAGTGTCCTAGCTACTAGCCTAGGCCTATAACATTTACCAATAATAGCTAAATAGGGCTCAGAATTACAAAATCATCAAGATCTGGAAGAGATCTTCAAGGTCATCTAGTCTAACCTTAAACCTTGAAGCACCACTACAATACCCCCTAAACTATATACCCAAGTGCCCCATCCAAACATCTCTTGAAGACTTCCAGAGACGGTGACACCATCACCTCCCTGGGCAACTTATTCCAATGCCTAACCACTCTTTCAGAGGAATGTTTTTTCTAATATCTAGCCTGAACCTCCCCTGGTGCAATGTTTCCTCTTATCCTTTCGCTCGAGACATGGCAGAAGGGTCTGACTCCCACCTCACTATAACCTCCTTTCCAGTAGTTGTAGAGAGCAATGAGGTCCTCCCTGACCCTTCGTTTCTCTGGACTAAACAATCCCAGTTCCCTCAGCCACTTCTCATAAGGCAGGTTTTCTAGACCCTTCAGCAGCTTTGTTGTCCTTCTCTGGACACACTCCAGCACCTCATGTCATTTTTGAAGTGAGGGACCCAAAACTGAACATAGGACTTGAGGTTCAGCCTTACAAGTGCTGAATACAGTGGGACAATCACTTCCCTAGAACTGCTGGTTACACTATTCTTGTTACAGGCCAAAATGCTATTAACATTCTTGGCTACCTGGGCACACTTTTGGCTCATATCCAATCAGCTACTCATCCTACTGTGTCTGCTTAGAGCAACAGAAAACACAGTTCCTACATGGCCTCACATATCTCTCATAAGAAAGAAGAAAGTATGAGAGACGAGTCACTATTACCACCTACACTTATTCGCATCTATGGTCTTACGACTTCATTGATAAAAGCTGGACAGGGATTCACAGGGAAGGAGATGAAGTTTCTGAGTATATTATGTCTGCATTCCTGGCAGAGAAATAATTATATTAAAAACGAAGAAGCCATTACATAAGAAAAAAAAAACAAACCAACATTCCATTTACTATCTATAATAATATTATATAAATATATGTGTATATGCAATTTATAACAATATATGGTGATATAATGTTATACAGTAAAATAGCAATATCTTGTATATGACTATATAATAATTATAATGCTAATCCATCCTAAATGATCTTGTAAAGCTAACAAAATCCTAATGATTCCAAACCATACTACAACATTGAAATATCAAATCCTTCCTGAGAAGCTGAAAAGAGAATGTCTTTTTATGCATTAATTATGCAGTGGACAGATCAACAGAATGAAAACTAACAATCTTTTACTGTATCATTTACTTAAGTTTTGTATTTCAGACTTTACACAAGTGAAGAGCTCCATCTGGCCCTTACAGTTTTAGTAGCGCTAACCACGCAATAATTGTTTCTTTATTTAAAAACAAAAAGTAAAAATAGAGTTAGAAGTACCACTACATTGTATGACATCAATGGTATGTTCTTAGTCCTCAAAAAAATTACTGAATTTTAATTCATTTTTAATTAATTAAAATTTTAATTTCAATTATATTTTTAAAAGTATCTGCATTAGGTTCAATACAAAGCTTGAGCAATTTCCACCTTTTTTGTTTTATATCTTCCCACTGTCCTTGCAAATAATTGTTTTGTTATTTACAATAACCCAGTAGAGCAAGAGATGACTAGTCACACCACATCTGCTTGGGACAGTAAGAAACACATCTCTATGTGCCCTCCAACATCTTGAGAAAGAAAAGAAGAGGAAGATAAAGTCATATGGCTGGATCTTCTTGTTACAAGTTATGGCAGAGGTTGCAAAAATGGGAGAAGTTCTGACAAACATTCTCTCTCTAGTGCCCACAACAGTATTGTGGAGGAAAGCAACTTCCTAAGGTGAGAAGACACCTTGCCTTTTTGTAAAACACTTTGAAAACTACTAGAAAAGCAGATTTCACACCTAGAAGGCTTTTGGGCAATGGAACTGTTTATTTTACAGAATAACAAGGAAACTGGAGCTTCTGATTTAGGAAGAACTACCCTCAAAGATGACTGTGACCGTGGTACACGTTCCGTAATCACAAAGACAGATTCAACCGTGCATCAGTTTTCTGTTCATAATTTTATTTTACTATTTTGCAAAGAACCTCTGGGTTGAGGAAGTCAGGACTTTTCTGCTGTCATTCATAATCAAAAGAGAATGAGATTTAAATGAGAGTTAAAACATGTTTTAGCAAAGATAGATGGGTATTCTTTATTTTTTCAAAGAAAACTGTTATTGCTACTGCATGTATTAGACTAAGTTTTAAATATCTCTCCCACGTCTGCTTAAGAAACATGTTAATCAGGTTCCTATGTTAAGCAGCATAACAGTCAACATGCTTAGTTTTTATCCTCTATCTTCCACCAGAACTGAACATCTTTCCTGCTAGGCAGTCCTCCAAAGATTTTGAACAGTTGGGAAAGTGACAGAATAGTAGAATGAATTATCAGAAAACCTAGCTGACTTAATTAGTAAATTTTTAAGTTAATTAATATAGTTCTGTCCCTGGATAATTTCCTTTTTTCCCCCCTTCATTCAAGGTAATATCATACAACTTTCAGCCAAGCACATGACACTAACGATTATTTTTGTCATTCTAAGTTCTGCAGACGCACATCAGGGCTATCCCGTTATGCATGAATATGCACGCAAATGAATGACAGTGTCTGAGAGAGAGAAAGAAAAGAGATTAAGATGTATTCCCAATGATTGCTGCCAGCAACATGATAACTGACATGATTCTTGTGCCAGTGGGGTAGAGTTAATTTTCTAAATTACAGGATTTAAAATCAAGGATATCAAAGAGTCTACATTTCTTGTCTGTCATGATTTTCTTACACTTTTCTGCTTCTGAAAGTTCTACTTCTCTTTTAAAGTGTTTTTTATAAGAGTAGCTGGGCCAGCATCACAAAAGGTGATGTGAAATTTGATTTTTTTAATCAGAAATCTTGTTACAAAAATAGTCATTCATGATCATCTTATTTGCTGTTCATGACTAACTTAGTTAAGTCTGTGAAGGTTTCCACAATTAAGCACATCATGGTGCAAAGATCAGAGTGATACAGAGATACCTTTACATAGCTTAACACAATCTGGCTCAAACAGCAGGTAAAGTAGACAAGGTAAATTCACCTAAACCTATTATGGGCTACACCTCTTCCAGCAATATGATGAAATGTTATTCTAGATCTTAGCTTTCTAAACCCCAACTGAAATGTAAATGTAGTCTCAATTTTAACAACAAGTGATACTGAAAACCATGGTAACAAATAAAGCGTAGGCATCTCACCGGCTAAGACAAAATTACTGAGAAGCCTACTCTTTTCTCATAGCATAGTGCATCTTTTTCCTAACAGTCATGCCTGTAAGTCAGTGAAATTATGATTCAGGTCCCTCAGCAGTCTTCACGTGGTTCAGGTGTACATCTTCACCTCCAGAAGGGAGACTCCATGCAGAACAGAAGACACTCCCAGCAGCTGTGCTCCCTTGCTGCAGGCAGGCAGCCTTTCAGTAGCCACAGTCTGGCTCTGCAGGGCAGTGGTGGCTCTTGGTGTTCTCTGACAGTGCCTACCCAAGCAGAAGTCAAGGGTCTCCTAGCACCATCTGGTCTCACTTTTCTATTTGTATGTTATTCACCCAGACCATTGAATGTAACAAGGTATAAATACTCCAGTGAACACAGATCAAAATCCAGATCTCACACACGACATGCCTATGCCCTTAATCAATAAGCTAAAGATTTGCTATCCCATTTACCTGTTTTCATTCTGGCCATCAGAGTTAGGCAGTGATGGAAAGTAGACTCTCTGACTCCCTCTTTTGAACTTCGTTATCTACATTTTATCGGACAAAGTCTGTACAAATGTCATTAACTGTCCCCATTCATTTGGAGCTGTGATTTCTGTATAAAGCAAAGATGCAAACTAGCATCCCTGAAAACTGGCTGCTGCAAGGTTTTAGAAGACCTGACTGGCTCTCAGGGCAGGTGAAAGCAATTCTAATTACAAGGGCAAGATCATTTATATAGAAAGAGTGAGGAATGAAAGTCCACCAGGACTTTGTAGTGAATAGTCCTATTTCTGTAAAAGTATTGTGGAATTTATTCAAGCGACCGAGTCTGTTTAATTTTATATTTATATTCTTTATCTAAATTAAAACATTCATTATCCAGTACTTTTACAGTATATTTTTATGTCTTCCTCATAAATGCATTAACATTATTATAAAGACCGGAATACAAAGAGATGAGGGTAGTAAACTGAACTATCTGCTATATTATGGGCCTGATTTAGGTCTCATTCAATCAGTATGTATTAGGAGTAACACTTCAGAAATCTAGGAAGTCAAACTGGCGTAAAACTGGTGCAAGGCCTCTGGTTAGAGATTTCTTAAACATGAAATTACCGTCCTCTCTCTGGTTTACAAAAGTGCTGTGCACTGAGGTCAGAAATCTGTGAAGTCAATGACTGCCATATAAAGAGTTCAGTCATCAGAGTGAGAGTCAACCAGATACTGTCTAACAATAAAGATAAAATTTCCCTGTATCTTAAGGTTGTCTTCCTGAGCCCTTTGAAAAGAGTCATAATTTATCAGATCCAAGATAATCAATAAATCAAAGTGAAGATAAAGAGTATGACCAAGGGCATCAGTCTGTTGCTACTATTTATGCTATTGCTCATGCTAGGCAACTTTAACCTCTCGATTGGAGTCCCAAGACCTGAGCTAGATACCTAACCTCCCAGAGCCATACAGGTGAAAAATCAGGCACCTCTAAAACATACTCCTAAAAAAATCATATAGTGAAGGGAAGCTTTCTAAGGAGCTGGGAATCTCCTATATCTATCCAGTAGGAAATTCCAATCATGTCTGCAATTCTCTCTCTCTGTTCTAGAATTTTGATTCCCAGGTCTGAGCTGTGAGCAGACAGACACTTCTTTTCCACTTGGGACTCTCAGCCCCACAGGTTCTCCTGAGGGAAGCATTAGCAATTGATATTTGAGCAGACCTCATTGTTTTATTTCAAAAACAAATCCAAAGGAGGAACCACATGTAATAGCTTAGTGGTTAGAGGCGGTCCCCAAGGAAGGTGAAGAGGGACCATGCTGTCTTCAGCCGAAGGGGGCATCAAATTAGCAGCTCCAGGAGCTGGTCTAGCCACCAAGCCCGAGGGGCATCTATTTCCTTCAATTCCCCTCAATGCTGTGCACAGCTGAGCAGAGTACGTCCGAGGGCAGAGCAAAGTCAGCTTTTGGGACAGCAGTGTTGGACAGCAGGCTGTTTGATCTGACTGCAACCAGCAGGTGGTGACTGGCCATGATTTGTACTGCCACCTTGTTTTGACTTCCTCAGAAGGAGAATTTATGCTACAACACCATAGTCCTAGCTGCCCTACTCCAGCAAGGACCCCTGTAAATAAATTTCCTATAGCAACGGTCAAGCCTGAATCATCCAGTAGCTTTGTGGATGAAAACACGGAAATATCATCACCAAAACTGACAGATAACTTGTTTTGATCAACAAAATTTGTGCTTAGGAGAGCTATCTAAACAGTAGCACCTAGTTGCCTCTAATCATTACCTTGTCAGTACCATCTTGTTTCTAATATGCACCATTCTTTTTACTTTTGCCAAAATTATTTTTGCCCTTCAGCCTTAAGTTTTGTAAAAGTTCTTTTCAGGTGCATCAACATCTGAAATATTTCTCATATTATGTCGAAATAGAAAGGAACAACAATGCCCAATTCTATTATAGTATAGTTGGCAAATCTTTTTCCAGTAATAAACAGAATAAGAGTTTCTAGTGTTTTGCAATTAAGTTGACATTACTACTTTAAAAAAGATAGCAAAAAAGGTAGAAATCTCCCAAGGTTCCTTGTACGACTTTTTTTTATGTGCTGTATGTCTGAGCCCTCTAAAGGCTGATCTACCTACATTTCATCACGTTCCCTATAGGCATTCACTATGCTCTATGTCACAGCAAAGGTCAGGGTAACTTTTTTCAAGAATAGTAGATTCTAATATCAAATATCTTTTCAAAGAAAAAGCAGATAATTAGTGGATAGGATAAGCAGAATTTTTATCTCTAGAGAATTCACTCCTCACAGATCTCTAATTAAAGCAGAAGAAATTGCATGATGTGCATATGCTGTTAAGTGTTAGCACAAGCAAACCTTGAAGAGGGCTGGTACAAAGTGACATAGGATATTTTATTTGCTTGTTTCTCAACACTTCATGCAGACGAGACCTCTACTTTCACTTCAGCTGCTAATCAGCTTGTCTGGCAACAGGATGTTTTTTTGTTGGCATTATTAGTAATTATTTTGCATTGCCTTGGTACTTAGGAGACCTATTTACAAACTGAAATGATGCTACTTCTGCCAAAAAAGCACACTCTGCTTCAGTAAGCTTACAATTTAAGGATATGTCTATACTGTAGAGAAGATTATTGTTCGTGATAAAATCATTTCATTTAAAGATATTTCAGGTATTTTCTCTCCATTCTGCAGCTAGCTTTATAAATATTAAGGAGACGTACCTGGAGTATGCTAAGAGACAACAGATACACACTGACATATGGGGGAATACAAAGATAAAAATGAGATTATATTGGTCACTAAGATTGATAGGGTTCAAAGCATATTCACAGCATAATTGATGTCAGATGTTTGCTCAGATTTATGGCCCCAAAGAAGAGGTTTTAAGGGGGGAATGAAAGGAGGATGATAAAGTAGCTGTGCATGTAGCTACAGGAGGCTTTTCCCCAGGATGAAAAGCAGAGGGAGAGAAAGCACAAAGGTGACTGAAGATACAAGAATTGAATAGTGAAGACTCGGTTGCGAATAGGGAGGCTACCAGGGATGGAAGCAGGGTCTGGAGTAACATAACAGTGAAGGCAAGCAGTTCAGACCTTACATAACAAATGTGGGAAAAGATAGGAAAAAAGGACAAATGTAATCCTTTCCAGGACTGAAGAAATAAGTTCAAGAAATGATCATTACAGTATTTTACATGAAACCAGAGTTGTAAAATTTGGACTAAGACACGCTATCATAAAAGACTTAGATGACTAGTGTTTGGCATGCTAGTGTGAAGAGTGGGCAGCAGACAGATATTATCTGCTACTTGCTTAGGACAGTTGAATTTTCCTACTGTCTGTCATTGTTTGTAGTTATTGAACATCCATAAGATTTAGATTCACAGTGACCTTAAAGTTATATTGAGCCAGTGGCTGAATCTACAGACAGAAGAATGAGACTGTCAACTCAAGAAGATAATTCATCTTCTGCTCTAAGAGAGCTGATGTGAATCTCTTTTTGACTAATAGACACAATCAAAATCTTTCTAAGCACATTTTCAAATGACTTTGTTGAGTTACATTTTTTTTATTCCATTTTTTTATGCACTGTCTCTGTTACATCCAGGCTTCCTGTCTCTTCCTGTTCTCTAAAGGTTATGAAGTTAATTTATCAAAGTAGTTTTCAACATGAAGTGGTAATGAATATTTACACACGCTATGTCTCTCTTTGATGAGATAAAATGTGAGGGTGTATTAGACAATTTTCCAATTAAAGATAGTCTACAAAGAACAAAAGATACATCATTGGGCAGAGTAATGCAACACATGTGGAGATGTTAAAAGCTTATGAATCTAGAGTGTACTGACCTGCAATAATACACTATTCCTGAAACATCCAGTACTGTTTTCTCAGACACTATTAACTTTTGATATGACTTACCTTTTCTGTGATTCTTGGTAGGTTTGTATCCTGTGGTGCAAATTTCATAGGATGTTTCTGTCTGAACATCTGTTGTAACCTGCAGATGGTTTTTCACATAAAAATGTACTTTATTGCAGATCTATAAGGTATAGCGTGCAACAGGAGGATAAGTAGAAAAACGGTATTCCTTCACCTGTGTTTGAGAGGAAGGGTATTTTCTTATAGTGATGATGGTCATCATATACAGAGATGTCAAAACCTGTGTTAACAGTTTGACTTCCAAACAACTTGTTTTACTGCCCACACAAAATCTGGGAAACAGTATTGTTAAGTCCTAAATTATGTCTGATTTATATTGAAAAAAATTCTCATATAAACAGAATATATAGGACTTTGGGTCATTTTGCTTCCTATAAGGAAATCTGAGTAATGTGTTGTTCTGGGTTCACGAGCTCTGGCAACACATAGTCTTGAAGACTTAAGCCAAAGACATTTATTTCTCTCTCAAGCAGGTTCTTATAATATTTCCAAAAGCATCACCTAACCATATATGGAAACAGCAACTAAGTGTTTAAGTTATACCCAGCGTGGTTTGATTGACAGCCCAGGCCTTTTGTTCTCACTGCAAAGACCTGGTGTTAGGTTTGGCTCCTAGGTTGACTACAACCATTTCAGAGCAATTGGCTAATCTATTCACTTGCTAATAGAACTTAACCAAGCCTCCTTCGACAATGTCAATATTCCTCAAAACCAGTGCACAAGTTCACAGAATGACTTGAAGAGTTTGCTCAGTATTTTCCTTCTGCTATTCCGTGGGTCCTAGATATGAAGGGTATGTCATTTCTATATACGATGATATAATACTCAGCTCAGCCGCTGGTAGGAATAGAGTAATAGAGAGCCTACACTCCTCTCTTCAAACTCCAAATTAGTCATGTTCAAGAACATATTTATCTTACACAATCAGTAGATTTACCCAGATCTAAAACATTTTTGCGGCTTTTTAACAAATGCTGAAAAAATAATCTTGTCCTTGTCCTCTCTCAAATCCAACACTATTCTTATAACTAAGAGGCTTGCAAGAGCTAGTTCACATTCCTGAACCATTGAAATAATCTGGCAACTACAGCAAAAATAAGTTATATGTCAAACATCACTAACAAACATATACAAGGGCCAAAAGATATCTGCATATTTTAATTTTGGAAAAAAAATTATACCCACTTGCTGTTCAAATACCATAATCACTAAGTATAATCAGACTTAACAGTCCAACTTGTCTATAGGCACTTTAAGCATCAAAGCATGTTACCTAATATGAGAGACTTCTTGATGATGGGTAATCTACCACCCACATGTAAAAGCATAAGAATACATAGCTGAGAAGTTATTAGGCACTGTCAATGTATTGCACATTGCTGCTGCAGCTCAATCCCCAGTAAAACAGTATTACAGTTTTTATACTTCAACATCTATTTCAAGACATGTTGTGTCTTCTCAGAAGATGATATGACATGTCAAAAAAGAAGAACAAATGGAACAAGGATTTTCTTCAGCAAAACGAACATCATTCAATTAGAGTTTCTCTAAAATCAACTGTTGTTTTTTTTTTTTTTTCCATTTTCTTTCACCTGTCTCTTTTCAACCAGGAAACGCAAAATCTCAGTGTAAGCTTTGCACACACTGTCTGAAGCTGATGCAAATGAAACTAGTTATTAGCTTTGAATAAAGGAAATATATCTTGGCAAATAAGATTTTTTGTCAACTGCATATGAACCTTTGATATGTATTCACAACTGGGCTGGAATCTAAGTGCACAATTCTCCTTAAGCACAGGTGGTAGAGCACAAAATGAGGTTATAATTTTTAAGGGGTAATTTATAGTAGAATGAATATTTAATGTGATTTTACCTTCGAAAATGTGAGGATGATATCAGACTTTTGACTTAATGTGGTCAAAAGAAGTAAGTAAAATCCTTTCTTCTGTTCTTGTCAATGAGAAGCCAGTCAGCAGCCTATGTTTGTGTTAATGTAGTTGTTAGTGCATAGATCCTAGCATGAATTTCTGCATTCAGAAATCTCACATTGAGCAGGACTGATCCTCACAGTATTCTGAATAAAGGAAAAAACATTTTAAACTGGGATTCAGTAAGACTCTGATGTTCCAGACAAAACATATCCAGTCTGGTGAAATCTCAGCTGAGGCTTAGAGCCTTGTACATGATGACAGAGATTGCTAGCATTTTGTTTCAGGCAACTCTCTGAAATCTGTTACATGACAGATTTTCAGCTGTGTGATAATTTCAGGTTGCATCTATCATTGCAAGTTGCTACAGTATATTTCAGAGGCAGTT
>WEIV01030210.1:3282-16386 GCA_013390005.1 Calyptomena viridis
TAAATAAGTAATAATAATATTGGAATAATAATAATTGTGTCATTTCTTACTACCTCCTAAAGTATGCCAGTCTGTCCCTGAGCAGAGATCACCCTTTCCAGCCAACTCCCCCAAGTTTGTGTACTGGGCATGATGCTCTGTGGTGTGGAATNTGTCCCTCAACAAAATAGATAAAACATAAATTCCATTCATCTTTCTCATCTCAACTGGTTTTTTTTTTTACTGCATGATTAAGCTACTTCCTAACTAATTTTTGTTATGTTAATAAATAGCTATTGAACTACAATGAAGCTATTTGTTAGCCAGAGGTGATATATTATTTAAAGATTATAATAACCCTAAGCATTCTCATTATTATCAATCTGAATAGACACAGATCTGCAGAGAGACAAACGCAGCTTCTACAAAACCTTAAAGCCTGTAAATGTTAGAGCCGCCAGAGACAGCAGCTAAAAATCTACAGCCCTCCAGTGAGGCCAACCTCTCTGCCCAGTCAACTGAAAGTTACCTTGGTGATTAAGAAAGGATAACTTCTGACTGCACTCCAATAAAACAGTCTGATAGGAGAGTAAAATTATTAGAAAACTGTTTTCAGTGGGATTAAAACTCTTACAGCAAGACCTGGACTCTTTAATCATGTGGTTCCAAGAGCGGATGTTGTTTCCTGCTGCTGTTTAACTTGACTGAACCTAGAATTTGGAATCTGACAGAGCACAGCTGCTGTGTGCACCCAGAGGTTTCCAAAGCACACCAGCACTGTACTGTGAGCTAATCTTCAGAGAGAGCAGGCAAGCATTTGGTGCTTTCTCTGAGTCCTTTCTGCCCACCAAAATACTGGGAACCTATAGATTATATGAAGCATGTGATATCACCTCTTTTAGGCTGACAAATCAGAGCATGATTTTTCTCTTTGTGAATGCTGCTGCTGCTAGAAAACCTTATGATCTAAATGCAACACAGTCATGTCATGTACATGTAGCCATGATGCTGTTGATATCCAGTCCTATGTTCTTGGTCTAAAACTGTCATGGNCTCATCTCTCTACTAGCTACTAAGAAAAAATTAACCCTACCCCAGCTGAAACCAGGACAGAAGTTAAAATACAATTAGGATGATCCCTGTCATGGGAATGGGTAAAGGTTGTGTCCATTCCTCTTTAGGTATTAAGTAATTTAGTCTTTAGCAGTGGTTCAAATCTGTCAGGTAACTCAGTGCTCATAACTTATATTGACCACCATCAGTGGTCCACTCTGGCCTCAAATTGGGAATCATGGAGGCACACCATCTATAACGCTGCTGCCTCCTTTGAAAACTCACATAGAATTAGCCTTGAGGAGAAAAGACATCGCAGAAAGAACTGCGCCTTGTCAATACCACCCAAGGAGACTTTTAGCTGTGCCTTTTGTACCCAGACTTTTGTACCCAGACATCAGCCTTTTTAGTCACCAGCACGTTCGTAGCAAGTGTGGGTAGAGCCCTTCCTATATCTTTGTTTGCGAAACTTAGCCATGATGAATAGTGGTTCAAATCTGTCAAGTACCTCAGTGCACCTGACTGGACTGAGCAGCTAGTATTTATGAAATATTGTGCTTTCAAGAATGTGCTTCACATCTCCTAGTGTGATTCCTAGTGTGTCTCCTAGTATTCAACAGGGTAACAGTATGAGATGGGACTCCTTCACTCCTCCTACAGAAGTTGTATTATAAAATGATTAATGAGAGATGCAGAAGCAGATTTTTCTTTCAAATGACCATGGGACATGAAGCAGTGGATTTCAGTCCTTGCTCCAGTTTGCTTAAGTATAAATCAAATACCTTGTGTTCAGTTTGTTTTACCCTTTCCTGCTCCATATATTTTTAACATGGTTTAAAAAAAATCACACTTTGCTGAAAGAGTCAGGAAAAAGTGATCGGGGAGATGATGACTCAAGTTCAGGAAAGGCAGCTGACAAAGCTTTCAGCAGTGATAGGCAATGATTCCAACACCTCCTCCACAGCACAGTCAGAAAAGCAGCAGTAGTAGGGGGACTGAAGCTCTACAATTTAAGACATAGCATAGGTATTTTACCTAAAGTGGGATGAGTGGAGATGTTCAATAGGAGAGAGGAAAGGTCAAGAAATCTGAGATGGAAATCTTGATTGAAGGATGCAATGTGTAGGGAGTAGATGAACGAGGAGCAGGGTGGTAGGTGGTGAGAGGAAGTAAGAAGTAATCTTCATGCAGTAAAATAAATGCACACAAAAATCAGGGGTCATCTTGTATTCAGGGTCATTCTATCTTTAGAGACTGCTGTATTTAATAGAAAATGCAATTTGAGGTACAAACTCTCATTCATCCTTTTGAAATCTTCCCCCTGTCTAGATATTGAATTCCTCTCACAATAACTGCCAGGCTTCTTTTCCTGCACAGGGAATTTGTATGAGGGCTTCATCTGTCAGCTGCTGTATTTGGGGAGAGGATAAGGTCAGAGTAGGAAGAGAAAAGGTAGATTTCATATACTGAATAAGAAATGCAAACAAAGATTTAGAAACAACAAAATTACTTCACAGGTTATTGTGGGCACATTTGGTAAGGTGTATAGATACAGAGTAAATATTTCATTTTATTAGAGTGATAAAGCTCAGTGTGTCATTTTCAGTGGCAAGTATTTCCAGAGATGATTAAAAGAATAAAAAAATTAACAATTCTGAAAGATTTGTTGGATTTCTCAGAGCCTTATTCTAACTGGTGAAATTATTTTAGCCTAAAACATAAAGCCTTGGAATAGGAGATTGTATGTCCTGAACAGTTATTTACACAGCTATTGCATTGTTGTGATTCTTGTATGTTCCTTTCCCATCTTCCTGTTTGCTTCCTTCCTCCCAATATCTATATATTTTGACTATGCTGTGATTAGGACATGAGTTTAATATTATATATGATTACATAATCTACAGTACCTTATGATCCTTCTCTAAATAAGGCCTCTAATATTCATTCCTAATAATTCTATGTAACAAAAAACCTGCAGATGTCAATGAGGGGAGGGGGATAGGTGTGTGTCACAGATCATAGCAGAGTAACTTTTTGCTACAAATGCTTCTCTACCAGAATCAATGATATATCTGCATAGCCTCATGTGGCTATTCAAGAGCTGATGAATGTACACTGGGCCTCCTCCAAACACCTTATAATTGATCCGGAGCAAATGTGCAGAAAGATATCCTACTGTTTAATGAAGTGAAGCCATGCTGGTTAGTACAAGTATCACTATGCTAACCTTCCTTCTTGGCTGATTTTAATCTTCTGGCTCCATCACACAGCTAATTGTTCCTCATTTATCCATATTAGTGGAAGATCATATGAAATTCACGTAAATTAGGCTGTGAGAGCCTAATTTACTACATTTAATGAAAATTTGTGGGCAGATTTTTGTCAATAGAACAGGTTCTCAGCCAGTGGCCTGGTTTTGATCAAGACCTGATTAGTGCGGTATCCTGTATGTAATATGGGGTTTAACAAGGTGAAGTGATGGATCCTGCCCTTGAGTCACAACAGCCCCATGCAGTGCTACAGGCTGGGGGAAGAGTGGCTGGAAAGCTGTCCAGCAGAAAAATACCTGGGGTTGCTGGTCTATAGCAGCTGAATGTGACCCAGTGTGTGCCCAGGTGGCCAAGAAGGCCAATGGCATCTTGGTCTGTATCAGGAATAATGTGGCCAGTAGGACCATGGTAGTGATGGTACTGGGTACTGGTACTGGTACTGGTTGCTGGTAAGGTCACATCTTGAATCCTATGTTTAGTCTTGGGCCTCTCATGACAAGAAAGACATTGAGATCCTGAAGGGTGTTCTGAGAAGGACAATGGTGCTGGGGAAGAGTCTTGAGCATGAGGAGCAGCTGAGGGAGCTGAGGGTGTTTAGCCTGTTAAAAAGGAGTCTCAGGTTGAACCTTGTTGCTCTCTACAACTCCCTGAAAGGAGGTTGTGGGAAGGTGGGTGTTGATATCCTGGGTAACAAGTGACAGGACAAGAGGATGTGGTCACAAGTTGCTCCAGGGGAGGTTTAGATTGGATATTATCAAAATTTCTTCACTGAAGGGGTGGTTGGGCTTTGTAACAGCCTGTCCAAGGAAATGGTGGAATCACTGTCCCTGAAAGTGTTCAAAATAGATGTGACACTTGGGGATATGGTTTAGTGGCGGACTTGGAAATGCTGAGTTAATGGATGGACTCAATGATCTTGGTGGACTTTTTCAGCCTTTCTGATTTTATTTGCCCCAAGCTGCAGATTCAAGGGTGCTGCTCTGCAGCAGGTGTGCTGGTAGGTGGTGGCACTAGGAAAATTTCCCTAGGATGTTTGAGTGTTGACTGTAGCTTGCATCTACCTACTCCTTCCTCTCCTGAATATGGCTGTCTTGAAAAGCAGTGTTTTTCAGAGACTGAACCTGTTATCCTTGCCTGGAAAACTCTTCAGAATATAAAAGGACATCATTCTCTGTGGCAGATTTTATTTCTGAACCTCCTACACATTGCAGATGGACTTCTAGTCCTGAGGGAAGCTATGTGGTAAATGTAACTGGGAAAAAAACAAAACAAATCCCCCAAAAAACAAACCAAAAAAGAAAAAAACCTAGACAGAGCATTTGGAGTACATAACTTTTTAAGCAGGATACCAGGCAATTTGATCTAAATTTACAAGTGTAAATTGTGGACAAAGTCAGAATTAAATTCTCCTGTGTCTTTGGGCTTTTGGTGGTAGGTAACTTAGTCTTTTTTTGGTTTTGTTGCTTGATTGGCCTTGGTTATCTTTTATGAATGTCTGATACTCTGCTGACCCTTGCCTTATGATTTTCTTATTCTGAGTTGCCTTGTAATTTTCTTACTCTGTGTTTGTGGAGCCTACTGGTGATGCATCAGTCCTAGGATTTGCAACTATTTGTTTTTCCCCCTTTTACTATAAACAGATTACATATTTATACACAGATAGTGAGTGAGGAATCAGTCCCTTTGATCTTAGATCTTCCTCTTTTTGTTTTTTTTATGAGATGAGCTTTACATGTTATGAAACCATTTCATTTTTGCAAAGAAAGCGTATTACATAAAGGGTTAGTCCAGCTTACAAAGCATGAAGGTAAAGCATCAGCACCCCTTTGCCTTGTAACAGGTGGAATTCTGCAGTGTTTATTTTATGGTTGCCTAAAAGTACCCATTTACTTTGTTTTTCAAGACTGACGAGTTCCACATAATTTATGCCTTTTGGAAGAGCAAGTCAGGCTATGAATCCCTCTTAATAGAAGCCCAGTACTGTGTGTTAAATAGAACTGTATAGTTATTTCTTGCATTGTCTTACTCTCGTGATCATGCCCTCTCTGAACACTGACTGGGAACTAATAACTTGTAAGAGAATTTCATCATGACATGTGGAGACTATGGGACACCAGCATCACCTCACAGTGGGAACAATGTTTGTTTTGCTGTCTGGTTTAGTCCAGACGACCATGGTGGTTCTCTCAGTTCCTATTCCTTGGGTTTTTCAAAAAGGGCAAATTAATGTCATTCTCAGGAATTTCTGGATCACATGTGCTGCTATGTCTTTGGTGCCAGGCAATCTGAGAGGAACCAAAGGAACAGCACACAGATGTACCTTGCCACCATGCCCAGTGTGCCTCAATCACAGGCAGAGGTTGTGAAGTTTAATCCTTCGACAAATAGGAGCGAGTCTGAGTCCTGTATGTGTTCTGAAAGAGGTGTACATTCCCCTAACTCCTCAACTAAAATGTTCTCATCTTGTTTTGTAGGACATCTCTGTATGAAAGCACAAATTCAGATTGAATAAATTGAATATTGGATGAGAACACCTTTCCTTTCTGGGTGAATGAGTTGACTTCTCATAAATCTTTTGTATTTCTTGTTTATAATGGAACATATCTTTCTAAGTTAGGAATGTACTGGCTTTTCGATCATCTTGGTTTGAAAAAGTAAAGATACTTTAGAAAGAAGTTGACTTTGGTTGGTTTTAATGATCTCAGAAACCTGGAAATCTGAGTACTGTCTGTAGGTGTCCAGGGGCTGGCAGGGGCTGCTGGGTGCCCTCCATGAGGGGTGGCTGGGGCTGTTCTGTGCTGGCCACGGGCAGATCCAGTCAACCCACCCCGGTGCATGGCTGAGCCCCAGGGCCATAGTGCCAGTCCCTCAGACACAGCCTGGGTAAGGAAGGGCAGCACTGCTGGGCCATGAGGGGAAAAGTGTGAGAAACAATCTTGAGAGCTCTGAGCAGAACTGAGATGGTCATCTCAGTCAGTACCAAAGCAGGGGTTCCCCGAAGTGCCTGGAGTGACTGCAGTGGAATAGGTATTTCCCTGCAGTCTGTATAGACAGCTGTGATGGAGCAGGCATCCACCCTGCAGTCTGTGGAAAACATCACACTGCAGCAGGTAAATGTCCCCTGAAGGAGGCTGCAACCCATGGAGGGCACACACAGGAGCAAGGTCATCCTGAAGGAGTGCAGTCCATCAGAAGTAACCACACTGGAACAGAGGAAAAGCGTGAGGAGGAAAGAACTGCAGAAAGAAGCTGTTAAGAACTGACCACAGCCCTCAAGCTGAGTCTATTGTAATTCACAAGCTTTTAGTTCTTATTTTTTCTGCTCCCCATCCTTTTGAGGAGAGGGAGTGAGAAAGCAGCTGGGTGGGCATTTGGCAACCAGATAAGGTGATGTCAACACAAGAAATATGATTTGGAAACACCTTTATGCATCTTAGTTGCATGATAATGTATCTCTTTTTTTGCTATTTTCTCTATTACGGTATTATACTGTATTCTCTTTGTTCCATGGTATTAATGGTATCAAACTGACCAAATAATGAGGGAATTATTTGCATAGAGTCGAGGTCGTTTGAGAGGAAAAGAGAGATTCAGTATGAAACCTGGATGAGATAATTACTATATATGTGAAAGTGTTAATACATAAGCTGTTTCAGATCCAATGCGTCACTCCATTAATTGTTCCTTTTTATGTTGTTTGCTGAGGAAATGTTGCTTGTCTATAGTTTATCTCTCTTTGTTACTCTTTCAGTCAATAGGTGCTTTCTACTGATGCAGAAAGATAGGATGTAATGTACTTAACAAAATAGGAGAATCATGAAATTATCATTGTATAGATTTATGGTATAGGACAAAGTTGTTCTAATTATACTAGAAAAACTCTAAGACAATTATCTCAAAAAAAAAGCCCCAACAACCCAAAACATAGTGATTTTCTGTTTCACAATGTAAGGTTTATGAGAACATTCTGTAATTTGCGTGTGTCTACAAAAATCTGTACTGACCTAGGACTATATTTAAAAGCATATATGCTAATGAATATAGCAAAAAAGGCCTGATCTTTAGTGGCTTCATATCAGTAGGAGGGTGGTCTCATACACAGTGAATATCAAATTTTGTGTGATTTGTGGTAGGAAACTGTACAAAGAAATGAAAGTAATCAAGCTAAACAGCCATATCTTACATGGCTAAAATCTATCAAGGGGACATTACAAAAAGCTGAGAAAGTAGAAGAGAAGCAATTTATTGATTCTGATTATTATTCTTATTTTAAATACAGCATTTAAAAAACTCCATACAGGAAAAATATTTTATGAAATGTACAATAAATAGTTAAAGGAATTCTGTGAAATTCAAATCCAGCCAGAGTAGATTATTGTGCAGACAAATAAAGAATTAAAGGAATTTGGTACAATTCAGACTTAGACAGACTAAATGATTGTGTACATTTTGATGTAGGTTTTAAAGTAGATATCCTCACATTTTTGAGAACACATTAAATCTATTCTTCTTATGTCAGGTATAAGCCACTTTTTGGGCTGTGTCTCCCTCCAGAGGCATTTTTATAAGAATCTGTGCCCATTTTTTGATTTTCTGGAGCTGAAGGAAAACAGAAAAATCATGCATGGTTTACAGTGTAAGAGGTAATTATCCAGTATGATATTTTATTTTATTAAGCTCACTCTCAGACTGGAAAGGGTGATTCCAGTGGTCACACCTACTATCATGACACCTTGCTGGGATAGCAAAGTTATTCTTGGATGTCAATATTATTCAGAAATTTACCAGTTGCAAAATTGAAGTCTAGCCATATATTGACGTCGTAGTGGAGAAAAAGATTGTCCTTTCTGCAAGTCCCTTGCAGTTAAATGTTGCAGTTGAAAGACCAGGGCACCGATTATATTAATTAATTTTACTTTAAAACTTAGCTTGGCAAAAAACTGCTGCAAAAAGAGAAAAAGAAAGGGGGAAAAAAAAAAAGGGGGGGAACCCCACAGGACTCAGGAGGGTGGGAGAAGACCTGAAGGAACAAGACCAAAGAAATACACCTCAGCCATCGTCCTTGCTATCAACAAGGTGCTAAACAGTCAGTACCCAACAGTCAGCACCCACCCAGACATGCAGGCTACAATCAACCACACTCCATAGACGGTGGGGGGGGGAAATTGTTTAAAACTGATAAAAATGAATGCAATAGTAAGTATAGGAGTGACTGCTTTATTTTTAAATAAAACTATTATATAATGGATTATATACTGAGTCGTGCAGGGTCTATGTAATGAGATGAGACTGAACACTTGCTTACTTGCATGTATAAAAATCCTTTCAGGACTAACAGGTGTGCACACGGAGGTTAAACCCCTGT
The DNA here is from genome assembly GCA_013390005.1 of Calyptomena viridis. Taxonomy (NCBI): domain Eukaryota; kingdom Metazoa; phylum Chordata; class Aves; order Passeriformes; family Eurylaimidae; genus Calyptomena; species Calyptomena viridis. The sequence goes on from WEIV01030210.1 coordinate 11,950, forward strand.
GTGTTCCCAGCACTGGTTAAAGGTGTGCTTTAGCTATACAGTGCATACTGTGTAGTAGATTCTCTTGAATCACAGTGATTCTTACTCTTGTTCTTCCAGATACATATTTCTCTGTGTACGGAATGCAAACACAATGTACTGTATTTTTAGCATTCCTTGTTCTCCTGAAGAAGGGTACAAACTTTTGTTTATTCCTATTCTGAAGGCATGACAAAAGGAAGAAACTAGGGTATAGACACCATTATACAGCCTGAAGATGACCTCATTCCTCGGTATTTTCAAGCACTGTACAAAATTCTTCCTCTAGCTCCCCGAAGCTCATTCTTCACTTTTTGCCCATCTCATTAAAAGGTCATACTAGTCAAAATAGTCCATAAAAGGACTATTCCTGCCCTTCACAGAGAAACTGCTCTGCTCAGTTTGCTTGATCACCAGCAAATCAAGCCTCTCACATTTTGAGGAAGATGTTTTCCTCTTATGTCTGAAATAGCCTTCTCTGATTTTGTTTATACAGTTTCTTTTCTTTGTGTTTCTGTGACAACATCACCTAAAGGATTAAAACTAATTCCCTGACTTCAGTTATTCCAGCTTGACAGGGAAAAAAAACCTAACAAAAACCCCAAACAAATAAAACCCAGACAACCAATTAAAAAAACCCTCAAATGAAACAATACCCCTACCACCAACTGTATTGACTGGAGCACCAATCTTTGTTTCACTCTGTGTGGTCAACCAGCCTCCAAATTCCCTTCAAGTATTGTTTTCTTCTTCTGTGTCTAGGGTAGAAATTAGCAAAAGAAATATACTGGTAATTCCTCATTTAATTTAAAGAAGTTTCAGAGTCAGTGTGGGATGTGTTTAATTATGTTTTATGTAAGAACTAGAAGCTGTGTGTGAACATGCACCACATGGTGAAATGCCCGAGTTCTCTCTATAGCACAAACTCACCTTGTCACCTTGTGCAAATTGCATAATCTCTCTGTCTCTTCAGTATTTTATTTTTAAATGATTATAGCCTGGCAAAGGAGTAGTAAAGGACATCCATTGGTACTTAAAGACCTATTTGACCTGTGAATTGGGTGCTTAGATGGCTATAGCCTACTTTGAGGAAAGAAAAATTGTTGTGCTCAACGGGAAAAGACAATTCTCTCTGCAAAACACACAGACCAGTGGCACCACACAATGAAAGAGATTGCAAACAAAGGACTAGAATTGGTAATCCTGTTAAAGATAAATAGTCTAGTGAGCTCTTGCAGATAAATAGCAGGGTTTCAAAGAAGAAAGGAAGTACACAATTGATGGTAAAATGTGTCTAAGTGACTCAGACATAAACAAACTCTAATTTGGGTTTGAATATATTGCTGCTTCCAGACCCCATGATGAGTGTTTTCTGCTACTGAGAATCCATCCTGTCTAGTACTATTGCACATCCTGTCTAGTGTTTATGCACTTCAGTTGCATATCTTGGAAATACAAGTAGGTGAATCAGTTTTATATTTATTTACATGTTCATTTTTAAAAATGACTACCTTGAATTATGAAAAAAAAACAGTAGAGATTTCTGAATGAATATTTTAGATTCAGCATTTTAGATATGTTTGTTTCCTTTAGCAAATGGTCAGAAAACCATAGTTTTCAGCTGAAATTATATGTAACAGCTTAGGGCAACATGGTCCTACACATACGCTGCTTGAACATAAGACTCACGAGTTGCATTATGAGCATGTTTTGTTAAATATTTGCTGTCACAGTTGGTGTCAGTAAACTAAAGTTTAAAAGCAAGTCTCTCTTATTCTAAGTATTTCTAGTTCCTGGCTTAGTGACCTTCTTTTTGTCTTGTTTTTCCTGTGTCTCACTCTCCTCTCTACGGCAATGTATCACTGCAGTGAACAGCTCATCACAGCTGTCACTCTATGAACTTTTTGGAATTGTGAACTTTTGATGTCTCAGCAAATCGGACAGTATTTTCAATTTAGTATGTGGCAGATTGTATTTTAGAAAGAACTGGAAGATTTGGTAATGGAATAGGGAGCCTTTCAGCTGATTAAATCTATTTCAGGTTGATAGTGACAGAAAATTCATTACCAGCTGTATTATGAATAAGTGCAGATATTTGGAGAAAAGGCACTCTCTTTGTTTTTCTTCGTTTTTCTTCCCCTGCCATACTCAGAAGTTCAAACAGGTATCACCAAATTCCATTCTTTCACCATTAACCACTACTTGACTAATTTTAAAGTATGTTAACTAATGATAATGTTATTTCTACCCTTTCAGTTCAGGTACAGATTCCTAAATGTCTAGGAATTGGTCAGTGTCAACTCTGAGTTGGACCTAAGAAGCACAGATAATCACAGAAGCATAAAATGACTTGGGTTGGAAGGAACCTCAAAGATCATCTCATTGCAACCCTTCTGCCATGGACAGGGACACCTTCCACTAGATCAGGTTGCTTAAAGCCCCATTCAACCTGTCCTTGAACATTTCCAGGGGATGTGCCATCCACAGCTTCTTTGGGCAGCCTCTTCCAGTTCCTCACCATCCTCACAATAAAGAATTTCTTCCTAATATCTAATCTAAAACTATCTTCTTTCAGTTTAAAACCGTTGCGCCTTGTCCTGTCACTATAAGGCCTTGTAAAATGTCCCTCTCCAGGCCCCTTTTGGGTACTGGAAGGCTGCTATAAAAACTATCCCCAGAACCTTCTCTTCTCCAGGTTGAACAACTCGTTCTTTCAGCCTGTCTTCGCAGGGCAGGACATACCGCCCTCTGGGCATCTTTGTGGTCTCTTCTGGATGTCCAACAGGTCCACACCTTTCTTCTGTCAGGGACATCAGAGCTGGATGCAACACTCCAGGTGGGGTCTCACCAAAGCAGAGTAGAAGCATGGAATCACATCCCTTGGCCTTCTGGCCACACTGCTTGTGATGTGACTAAGGATTCATTTGGCTTTCTGGGCTGCAAGGGCACTTTGTCAGCTCATGTTGAGCTTCTCTTTCACCAACAACCCCAAGTCCTTCTCCTAAAGTGTGGCTTTCAACCCATTCTTCACTCAGCCTGTGTTTGTGCTTGGGATTGCACCAACCCACCAGCAAGACCTTCATAATCTTCCCCTTCACAGCTGAACAGGCTGAAGTTACAGTGTAGCTTAGGTCCAGGGAGCAAGTGAAAAGTCTAATGTTTGTGTCTGTGTATGTCCTTGCAAGAGCCACTGCCCACCACTACCCTGACCACCCTCAAGGTTGCTGCATAAATGCCGAGTCCTCTGTTCCATCCAGTTTCTTGTACAATCATGTAGATGTTTCAGTGGTTTTGCTTCTCTGTATTTCCTTCAGTATACTTCACTCAACTTTGGCACTTGATCTTCAACACTTCCATTTCAGTAGTCAAGCACAGAGTTCTCTTCCTTGAATCTCTCCAAAAAGATTGTGGGTTTGTCTTCCAGATTTTCGTCTCCAATAATTTTAATGTGCTCTGAGTTCTGAGACTATGCGTGGTATGCCCAAATTTAGTGGATGGAGATGAAAAATTCATAATACAAATTAGGACTGATACAACTTTATTTCCCAGCAAGGTCTCCTTGAATATGTTAACATGTTTAACTGTTGTTTTCCCAACAGTGGATATTTAGGTCCGGAAGAGAAAAATGAATTCTGGATTGGGTTATCTAATTAGTTTTTCAAAAGGGCTTTGCTGATCATGAAACTGTGTTGAGCTACTCTTCGACTTAAAATGAAGATAATTCTGGAGATTCGTATGTAGCTGATTCTGTTTCTGCATTATGTACTACTAATTTACTTATGCAAACATAAGAATGAGGAGTGGTAATATAAACTCTGCTGTTAGTGTTCAAAAATACCTACTGTTTCTTTGTTGGATCCCCATTTCTTACATTTTTTACAAATGATAATTCTTTTTTTTTTTTATAATAGAAGTATTTATTTACTTAATAGACCCACACATCTTACAGAAGTCATTGGGGTTGCATGAAGTCAAGAATCTGTCTTTATGTACAGTGAATCATCAAAACTGTGTTTGTTATAAAAATGTTAATACTGCAGGAAAAAAATTTGCATAATACAGTCATAATAGAGCTACTGCACTGTGATCCATCACATCAGCTCTCAAACATTCTCTGCAGGGTTTATGCTCTTTTTGCTACAAAAGGAGAAAATTAATTTACTACGCTGATCTTATCTCCCTACTTGGTGTTAAAATGTACAATGTTCATTTTTTTTCCAAATCTATGAAATGGAAAGTATGTTTATACTTCTTAAATTTTATTAGTTTTCATCTTAGAAAGTGTTCCATTTTGTACATCTGCTGAGACCATCTTTTCTCATCTTAATTTTGTGCAAAACATGGGGAGCTTTATGGGCATGATTGATTTTCCACGTTTGTAGGAAGAATGAAAACTTATAGGAAGGCAAATCAATAGAT
>WEIV01030212.1:3219-18447 GCA_013390005.1 Calyptomena viridis
CAGGAACTGCTCCAGTGTGAGTTCCTTCCATGGGGTCAATCCTTCAGGAACTGCTCCAGTGTGAGTTCCTTCCATGGGATCAGTCCTTCAGGAACTGCTCCAGTGTGGGTCCCTTTTTCCATGGGATCAATCCCTCAGGAACTGCTCCAGTGTGAGTCCCTTCCATGGGATCACAAGTCCTTCCACCCAACCTGTTCCACCGTGGGCTCCTTTCTCCATGGATCCACAGCTCCTGCCAGGAATCTCTTCCAGGCTGGGCTCCCCACAGAGTCACAGCCTGCACAGGGTTGTTTTTTCCTCCACTTCTTAAATTTGTTACCCAGAGGTGCTGCCACTGTCACTGATGGGCTCAGCCCTGGCTGGTGGTGGATCCATCCTGGAGTTGGTGGCATTGGCTCCACTGGACATGGGAGAAGCTTCTGGCAGCTTCTCACAGAAGCCACTTCTGTAGCTTCCCCCCAAAAAAACCCTTTCCACACAAACCCAATGCACTTCTCTATGAAGGCTTTGTTAAAGAATCAGATCATCTACTCGAGTGTCTGTGTGTGGGGTTCTCTCCTACTGAATTGATTTCACTGTACAAAGAAAAATCCAGTTTTATGGGGAAAATACCAAGCTTTGATGCCTTTTCTGAGTTTTCTTCTGCATGTTTGTTTTAAATGTCTCTTATTTGGGAACAGACATCACACACAAATTCATTAGAACTCTGGAATAGGATGAGGGGCAGGATTCTCTTCTGCTCTGCCAACCAGACTTGGATCATGTTTCATTTTTCCCTTTCCTTAAGCTTTTCCAGGCAGAGCAGCCCAGTGTGAACAGGAGGGACTGCAAATCTCAGCTCCATTTATATCCTGCTCTTGTTGAAAAGATGGAGATTAAAGTTTGAACTTCCTCAAAGGCAGTTGAACTTTCCCTTTATTGCATCAATTCAGCACCACTCCATGGAATGGCAGGAGGATGAGGAAAAATGGTGTTTTGCCTTCAGACTTAGAGCTTAAATAGTGTTTTCTTTTGGTTGTTTTCCTCATAAAACCCCAAACCTAAAGAAAGAAAGGAAAAAAAAACCAACCAAAAACCAAATTAAAGAGTTAGAAGAAAATTCCACTCAGGGAACCACTTACCTATTCCATTGCTCAGCTTTTTTATGCATTCTCATTGGAAAAGCCCAATTCCAGAGAAATTTATGAATTTGGAAATGGTGCTATGATTTGGATTATTTACAAGGAACTGCAAAACTTGGTTTTATGTCTCCAATAATTTTTTTTTGATATTTTGCTATCCTAAAAAAACCCACAACCCAACCCAACACACAGACGAAACACCAAAAAACATAAACAAAAACCTTCAAAGGAACAAAAAAACCAACATCTGAAAAAAATAAGTAAAACAAATAAACAAAAAACCCAACCCAAATGAACAAACAAAAAAGAGAAAGAAAACTTTCATGTTGCTATAGAGAAATACATGGAATTATTCCACTGTTTCCTGGTGCTACTTGTAAGGATTTTCCAGAAATTCCTGAGATCAGCTGTTCTCATACAGAGCTCTCCACACAACCAGCCTCAGCCAAACAAGATTCTTGGCTTTAAGTGTCCTGAAATGTGGCTACCAAGCAATGGAAAAAAAAATACACCAACCCTCCATCCTTTCTTCCCCCAAACCTGTGCAGAATTTTCTTGCATTTCCAACAAAACACTTATTTCCTGAGGGAGAAAAACAGCAGATTCCCTGTTTCAGCAGAAACTGGTACATGTTGTTGTCTCTAAACCCTCCTTTTGCCACTTGAGTTGTTTCAGAAACGCTTTTATTTCTTTGTCTCCTGCTAAAAGACAAATCCCAAATGTGTTTTTCTCCTCTTTCCTTCCTTTTCTGTGTTTTTTTCCCCCAAGATTTCTCCGCTCCAGGGTTTTTCCAGCACTGGAAGTGGCATTAGCACATCTTGGGAAGCTTTCCTGCACTGGGGATTGGCAGACAAGTGTTTACCCTGAATAGATTGCAAGTATTGGGCAGTGCAAATATTCACAGTGGGATTGATTACCCCGATGTCTCTGACCCTCTGAACATCCAAGTGGACCAAAGAGTTAAAAAAAACCCAGAGGGGATCTCAGGCTGAGCTGCAAATGTGCAATTAATATGAGATAAATATTCTTCCAACTGCCCACCCAGTGCTTTACTGACCATTAGAGACTCATCTCTGAGGAAGTTTGTGCTCTAAATCCATAAACACACAGGATTTCAGGCAAAGTCAGAGGCACAGACTTTAAACTGAGACATATAAAAGCAAAGAGAGGGGAAATAGAGGCATGGAGAAGACAGAGAATATTATTTATGATGAATGCCTGAGAGAATGAACTAGAGAGATGAAGTGAATTTAGGGGGAGATAAAGCTGGCAGATAAATCTTAGCCAAATCTGAGAAGAGAGAACAGCATGATTAGAGAAATGAAATGGAATAAATGTGGTGCTGATAGCTGCCAGGGGAGGAGGGCAGCTCTGCACAAGTTCAAACCCATTCTCAATAAGAAGCTTTGTCTCCAGGGATTGCTCAGCCAGAAACTACAACTCCTCTGAGATTTTGTCTCAACACCAGCAAAAACTCCCAGGTCTCATACTGCAAACAGGGTTTCTGTGAAGAGGCCAAACTCCTCATGAATCACCAATGTGGTCTTCAGTATTAACACGGTTTTCAGTCAGTGGAGGCTTTTTCCAATGATGTCACGTTTGGAACTCGATATCCTGCTCTGTAATCCCAGGCAGGACACAGATATTTTGGATTCAGGCCATGCTGGAGCAGCCATAGAATCACAGAAGGGTTTGGGTTGGAAAGGACCTTAAAGTTCATCTTATTCCAACTCCCCCTCCATGGGCAGGGACACCTTCCACTATCCCAGGTTGCTCAGAGCTCCATCAATCTTTGATGCCCTGTGAGATTTTGGTTAAAAGGTTTAATGATTTCTCAGGTCTCATGGACTTTCTCACTGATGGACTATTTAGTGAAATCAGACCTGATGCTGAAATAATGAAAAGGAGAACTTCAACCTCTGTCCTGGGCCACCAGTAAACTAAATAAAGGGAATATTCAGACTGTGTATGAAGATCTATTTATAGAGAATATTCAGACTGTTTGTGTATGCACATCTATTTATGCATATGCTTAATGTAGGACTTTGGATAACTTGATTTTAACAGTGAGGCAAGTAAAGGAAAGAGTCTCAACTCTCAGCTCTAAATTTCCTGGGTTTTGACAGATTAAATCAAATCCTTAAGGCCATTTTACCTTCTTTTTTTTTCCCATGTGCAAGTGTGTGATTTATGTCCTCCTTTTATTGCACCAACCTTTGTCTCAGCACTGTTTGATTCAGTCCACTAACGGCTCTCAGCTGATTTTATTTTAGTAGCTGCAAATTTTTGCACACAAAGCAGCGCAGGGGTGAATTAAATCGTGCAATTCAGTGAAAAATCAAGTTACTGGGAGAACAAGATTTTAAGTGTTGATCCAAACCAGCGCTGCATGTAAACAATGGTTCCTTGGTGTTTACTGTATATTATCTGCCTGAATACAAGGATTACTGTTTCCTCTGGAGTAGCAACTGGCTGGAGGTTCTCACTAGTAGCTGTTATTAGTAGCAATGACATATTAATTGAACTTCACTGCTTCCAGGTGTGTGGCACACTCCAGGGTCACCCAGAGCACTCCAGTTTCATGTGTATTCAATTACTGGAGCCTTATGAAGGAATGCAACATGTCATGCATTAAAATGTCAATTACCACTTTTTTATGGGATAGAGGGTAAAATGAACCCATCTCCTTTTTTTCTGGCATCGGTTTTGTCTGCTTGGGTGTTGGGAGGAGCGTGGCCTCGTCTCCTGCCTCATCTGTGCCAGCAGAAGAGGCAGAGAAATGCGTTTGGAGACGTGTAATTAAATTAATTGTGTGTGAGCAAGTGGCTGGGATGGATTATTTGGTGGTGTTATTAGTGAGACATCATGGAATCATGGAATAGTTTGGGTTGGAAGTGGCTTTTGAAGGTCATCAGTCCAATCCCCCTGCAACGAGCATCTTCAACAGGATTTATTGCTCAGAGCCTTGGCCAACCTGACCTTGAATGTTTCCAGGGAAGGGATTCCTGTTAGGAAAGAAGCAGGAATGGTCTGACTCAGCAATTTGGTCTGAGATCCCCAAGGTCATGGGCACAAAATCTGACGTGTTTTCAGGGCCACAAACCACCCCACCCTCTGTCTGGGTCAGCAGTAACACCTTTGCTAGAACAGATCCCAGATCCAGTTGTGCTTCTCAGGCTTCTCCTGAAGTTTTTACAGTGTGAATGTTCACCCCACAGACGTTTGGAAATGTCCCCCTCTAAAAAGAAATGCCTTCTTTTTTCGAGGTTTTTGTTCTCCCCAAGTGGGTCTCTTTCCTTCTGCCCCTTTACACGTGTTATTTCTGTCGGAAAATCACCTAAAACCCAATTTTTGGGGGCAGATGGAAAGCAGAAACTTTCAGAGAAAATTTTAGCTAAAGCAGATGGAATAAGAAAAAAACATCCTTGCCATATATTTATCATGGAACATTTTCACATCTCTAATTATGTTCCATGAAATTTCGATACTCACGGTCTTTGCTGGTAAACTATTTTTATGTTCTCTTTTAAAATCATTTGTTGGCTGTGAAGCTGAGTTTGGGGAGTGAATGATTGCCAAGGCACATGGGCCATGCCATGGGCAGCTGAATTCAAAATTGCAGCATTTTTTGGTGTGGTTGCTTGAGCCTTTTGTGAGTAAAATTCTTATATAGAACCTCATGAAGATCAATATAAGTAAATTACTAAATGAAATCAGACATTTATCTTAAAAGTTATTCTGAGAAGCTTCTTATTCTGTTTCCATGGACATTCCTGACCTTGGCAAGGGTAGAAACTTCTGGAATGCTGGTAAGGACACTGGTCCAACCTCTTACATCAATAACATCCTGAAGGAACACTGTGGCTGCTTCTAACCAGATATTCCAAAAGCTGTTTGAAACTGTGGATTAACTCAGTGAAACTTTTACATTAAAGCCTGGGAACAATGGAAAACAACATGGTCTAAAGCAGTCCTGTATTATATGTTTATTAATTTATTATTTATTATGTGTTATTAATTGTGTTCCATTAAATCAGAATTGAATATGTTTTCTACAACTGCAGCAGATTCCACCTGTGATTTTACAAGGCCTTATGGAAAAAAAATCCAGCAGGGTGGGATCTCAAACATGCAGCACACCCAGGACTAGGAATAATAACTGAATTCCCAGAGTCTCTTAATTTTCCCTGTTTCCCTGTTGGAAATGGGCTGGAAGAAAGTATCACCCAGAGAGATTCCTTGTCTGTCATATCAAAGGAACATGTATCCATGTTCAGCCAAGGAATAACACAACTTTTCCTGAGGAATAGGATAAATTTCCAGTAACTTGAGGCCTTTAAACTGAACTTGGGTGTGTAGATACACAGAGTGTTGATTCAAAAGCCCCAAGTCTTATTTCTTGCTCTTTGAATTTCATCCCAACCCTGTCAAATCCAAAGGGTGGCATCCCATGGCCTGGATCCTTCTGGAGATGCAGGGACACCTCTGAGAAAGAGAAAATTGTAATGGTCCTTTGCATCTTAAAATCCACAAAATTGTCCTGGATCGTGCAGGAAGATGCTTATAAATTTTCCCAGTCCCCTCTTTATCCATAAATACAACTGCTACATACAGCACATAGTTGCCTAGAAGAAGAATGTATATACATAAGAAAATTTAATAAATGTTGCCAGTTTTAAGGAAAAAAAATAATTAAAAAAGACCCCAAAACACTCTAACAGTTCTTGAAGTCCCTGAGTGCCAGAAGCAAATTTATTTTAATGATTTCTTCAAAAGAGTGCAGATGCCTGAAGAACTGGGTAAATATTTCCTGTTGTGAGCAACCTTTTAAAGATTGAAGGATAAACACAAAAGATGTTTGTGATTAAAGATGTTTGTGTTAAAGATTGAAATGCACATCTGAATGGTTATGCAGGACACACTAAGTTGCACATCATTACTTTAGAAACATCACAAATGGCTCTTTCTGATCTCTGTGTTTGGGAAAAAACCCAAACCCCATCAAATTCTAGATCACACAGCACTTAAAAAAATGGGAGTGCAAAATATGGACTGTGACCGTGTCTTATTTATAAATATGTGCTTTAAAAAGCCAGAATGTGCACTTTATTTTTAAATTCATGCACAAGGGGACATTGTTTTAAGTAGATATTCAAAGCAGCTCTCCTGAAAGATTAATTCTTGAAACCATGAATAATACAAATAATTTGAGTAGCACCATTGGAAGGGAGGCAGTTCTGAGGGAGCCTTTGGCTTTGCACAGTTGTGGGGAATTCTTTGATAAATTGATTTATTGCTGACACTGATGAATGATAAGACACAACATGTTGCCCTGGGGGGAAAAAAAGGCAGATAAACCTCTCTGGAAAATATTTGTGGCCTCTTATCTGAGGTGTTTAACTTGTTCAGGTTGGAGCTTGGATACCCAGCATGTGTCATCCAAAGCACATCATGATTCCTCAAAACACCTCCACGAGGAATTCTGCTGGAGCTTCTGCCTTTCCAGGGATGAAACTCCCTCTTCCCTCAGTAAAACCTCCCCATCTCTTTTCACTCCCTTCAGCAGAGAAGTTTTTCTGCTCCATTAAAATCTCTTCTGTCATCGTGTTTTGGGAGAAGACCATCCATGAATTAAGAGCTGGGCACAGGCCCTTTGGAGGAGAAATGCTAATGTATTTTGTAGTCTGTTGACTGAGGTTTCTGTGCAGGCAGAATATGCCTAATTTTAAGTGGTCTCCCTGACTGCTGGGACTGCTGACATGATTAAAATTAAGGGTTTCAGTCCCTTCCTGAATCAAAGTTTAAACGAGATTCGAAATGGTTGCTTGACTTTACATCACATTAACATTAGCAATTTCCTGGCTATTGTTTTTCTTTGCCCACAGTGGTGACTTTTCCAAAATAGATCCCTCATCTGACTGTAAAGGTAAATGAAAATCAGGCCCATTAAATTTACTGTCTGTAAAGCACTAATGCCTAACAAACAGTATCTTTACATTTAGATGGCATTTTATCCTGAGGAATCTCAAATCACTCTATAAACTCTGACCTTGATCCTAAAGTCACTTACATATGTGAGCAACTTTATGTTGTATATCCACCAGGATTACACATAAATGTATGATTATCCATAGGAATATTGAAGATCTTAATGTGTAAATGTCACTCTGGACAGATATTAAATCTGTGCTTTATACACAAACAATTAATATATTAAATTAAACACTCAGCCAGCTCTTTATCATATACCAAATAATATTTCTGGTCTGCATCCTCACAGCTGTTGCCTCCTTCCTTTTTAAAGGAATGCAAGCAATTCCAGGATTTATTGGCAACTGTCACAAGGAAAGTGTTAACGAAAATCAGAACTGCAAGTCACATAAACTGGGCATCATTTAGGGTTTCTCACATTTTATTCTCGAATACTGTAAATGCCAGATTAAAATTCACTAAGCATGTGATGACATCTGGCTGGTTTGCCAGATTTCATAGTCCTGTTATGTTGACTAATCTGATGAAAAGGTAAGTTGACCAAGTCCATAATGATATCACTCATAACTATAACTCCTATAAATTCTCCCTGCAGACACTACTCTATTTCCAGACGAGGCATTCTGATTTAGAAAAAAATCTTCTCTCAGGATGCCCTAAAATAATTATTACTTTTTTTTAGTTTTACAGCATCCATCCCCCTTCTGGCTGTTACCCTTATCTTATACACAAACTACTAAAAAATCCATTTTTTTTTTCTAATTCTAAGCAGTAAAAGCACAGGATTTAAAAGACTTTTTTAGCCTTTTCACAGCCTGACCACACTGCTGTGTGGAACTTTTTTATCCCATTTCAGTGCCCAAATCCTTTAGCCAGGTACAAGGTGACAGTACATTTATAAGGGAAACAGTGGTTCTTACATGCCAGGCTCAGGGGGAATTGCCTTGTAGGCAGATATTTAAATAAATCTTTAAGGCACAGATTTTTATATGGTGTCTTCAGGGTCCTTTTGAATTAGTAAAGTCTCACAAAAAGTCCTGATCACGCTGTGAAATTCTTGCTGATGTTCCCAAAACGAGTGTCCTGACTAAGGTCGACTTAATAATTTTAAAGCAAGATATAAAAGACAGATTCTTCTCTCTTATTTCCTTCATTCATCTTGACACTTGACAATCCTGTCTCTGCTGGGGTCAGCATGGGATTTGCTGTTTTACTCTTGTTGGACAACGTTGCTCCTGGTGGGAAAGATTCCGAGATTGGCAGCTGCCTTTAGAAAACAAACACCTTTCCCTCCCTCTCCTTCACTGGATCTGTCAGTCTTTTGTTCAGTTCCACATATAACCCAAAGAATGGTGACAAGAGCAGAAAAATATTCTGCATCAAATGTTTGTCTTCTAGAAATTCAGTGGAATAAAATGTTGTTATTATTTAACTTGTATAACTGAAGATGTATCAAACAACAAGGGAATTCAGGCTTTTATTTTACTAAGCTGTTTAAAAAAAAATCTATTTTCATCCAAGAGAAAATATTTGATGTGATTTTATCCCCTCTATTTGCTTCAGCAGAAAAAAATTATTGGTCAAAATCATCCAGATAAAGTGTCTTCTTCATTTTCCTTATTTTATAAAGTATTTCATACACCACATAAAATACAGATACACCTGGAGGGCTCTGTCTGTATTCAGCACTGGTACATGTGCTGCATAGATGCTGATTATTCTGCTCAAGTACTTCTCATTATTCTATTTAAGTACTGATCACTCAGCATGGTCTGGAGATGAGATAAAAATCAGCTTTATTTCTTATTCTGAGAAAAGCTGACATCAGGATCAATAAATCCTGACAGAAGCTATTAACATTTTAATGAGTTACTCAATAATATTCTAAAGATGTGCTGGCAAGTCAAGCCTCCTTTGATTAAGGACAAATTTCTTAGACTACTGTAAATATATATTTCAAGGTCCAGAATGCAAAGCTGTCACTTATCAATCAAGAAAAAAGGGCAAAAGTCATGACTAAAGAAACTAAGGAAGGGGTTGTCCACATGATTATAATGATTACTGTACATGATGGAACTTTTTAAGATGCCATTCATCTTAACCAAACAGAGCCAAATATTAGTCATGGGGTTGTGTGTTTGGTTGTCAGACAATTGAAGGGGAGTCCATGGCTTTCCTCTAAAATGTACAGAAACCCCACGATTTTGGGAGCAGTTGGACCTTGTTGAATGGAAAATTAAATACAGGCAGAAAACCAGGTGAACTGGAAAGGAAGTGTCTGTGCAAACTGTGCTGAGGCAAAAGGAAAAGGCACATTTCACAGGGTGAAACGCACTTGTCCAAGGGTGAATTTTGCCCTTTAATTGAACTAAAGTGAGGATTTGACCTAAAGGAGAGACTCTGCCTGACAGAGCGTTAAATGTTGCAATAAATCTGTTGTCAGGATGGTGCTATTGAACATAATGCCAATAGTTTACAGCAAAATCCTGCCTGGGTTTCCATGCTTACAGAATATTGACCCGAGAGCAGCATTTTAATAAACAAATATGAGTCTCTGAACACAAAGTCAGGAGTGACTTTCCTAAGGGAGGAAGTTCAAGAAAACCCAAAGTTCTCCAGCAAAGCTGGGCAAGGCAAAAGATCCATCAAGGATTGGGAAAAGCTGGGCAGGGCACATAAAATTACAATTAAAATAAAAAAAAATCAAAATTAACAAGTCTTCCCTGGAAGTATGAACACATGGAAATATGAATAATGAAACAGCTCCTGCATGGACCTGCCTGGCTCACAAGGAAAGCATTCCTTGGTTTCAGGAGGAGATATTGCTCTGAACAGGACATGGAACTCTCATCAGATACAAAGGGAAAAGGGTGCAAGCATAGAAATGGCAGAAAAATCCCCTCAGACACTTGTGTCATGGATGATAAATTCATTGAAGATGGGTCATGGTGTTCTAACACCTGAGTTGCAGTCATTATGTAGGGAATATTCACTTATGGTCAAGAACTAACTGCAAAAAAATCCAAGACACTCCCAAAACATGGAATGGAAGCTCTGGAGTTCAAGGACCAGAATACTTATAGTTCCTAAAATATAAATTTAGATGAGGACTCAGAATTGTCTCATCCAGTGTGGAGCTCTCTGGGGATTTATAATGAAGGAAACTTCCTGTGAAAGAGAACAAAGGATGAAAAATTAAAAAAAGAAGAAAAAATTGAATGATTTGAATAATCTGCACAAGGTTCCCCTTTTGGAATTGCTCATACTTCTGGGTTTAAAATGCAAACATGTGAAAATACTCTAATCAAACACATCTTTGTAACTTCTCCCAGGCATCCTGCTGGGAAATGAGGAGCTCAAGTACTTCACAAACAGCAGGTCATGCAACTGTTGGGTAAATTGAAGCCCATCACACTGCAGAGGGAAATATTCCAGATTTCTCCTCTTCGTGCTTTCTCTATATATTACATATATAATGTGTGTGCATGTGCATAAACAAAACAGGAGAGATCCCAGGATTTAAAATGAATAATGTTGGTATTCATAAATAATTCAACAACTGAGGCTTTGTTGAAACCAAGTTGCTGTTGGCATTCACTAATAGACATGACATTTATTTACCTCTCTGACAGCCTTGGTGCCTCATGACATAAACCAGCATTTATGGGACTAAGCCTTGAAAACAAAACCCTCAGGAGAGTCCTGAGTGCCACTTCAGTATGTTGGGCAGGTGGCAAAGGGGTGGATGTCACTCAAACCCGTTGATACACTCTTATTTTTCCTTCATTTTTGAAACTTTTTCCTTCATTTTTGAAACTTTAGTCGAGCTTGCATTGCTCATAAATATCAACAGTGAGGAATAATTTAATACACAGCTGCTTTTTTTTTAATTGCTGTTTTGTCTGAAAGGGTTGTCTTGCAGTCTGTGCATGGACAATTTGCCTGGTGGAGCAGAATGTTGTGGAGATTGCTTAGGTTTTTTTCTTCTCCCGAAGTTCTTGCACTGAATGGGATCATCCACATCATCCAAAGATGAGGAACAACTCCATGTAGACAGTCTGGATAACACCAAGTTCCTCCTCACATCGATGTTGAAGTTCATAAAGTTTTTGAGGCCTTTAAATCCCTTCATCTGCAAACGGCCAGAGAAGCTGCAAATCCCACAGAGGTGCAGGTTCAGGAGCCAGGGGATAATTTTATCCACTGCAGACATCATGTATAATGGATGAGCAAGGGCTGAGTCCCCCTCTGTCCTCCTGTGAGATGCACCTGATTAGAACATCACTGTCCTTCACACAATGACTCGGGAAGGCTTTTTTTTGTGTGTGTGACCCAGCAAACAGAGCAGTGCCCACCCTCACCAGTGCCTCTGTCACCAGGGCACGGCCTCCAACAACCTGTGTCCTGAGAAGTGCTTCAGCTGCTGAATTAGGGCACAAAAGGTCATTGTGGTGGCCACAACCTCTTGCTCTTTTTTTAGCCTGCGTGATAAAAGAGGGGAGTGACCCCTTGAAAGGAACAACAGCCCGGGGTTAAGAGCCTAAACCTCCAAAAGGAGCCAAAAGCAGGACATGGTGCTCTTTAAAAGCATTTTTTACTCCCACTCAGAGGGTCCCAGACAGGGGAGACAAGTGTCAGTCAGTGCAGAACTTGGGGAAGGGCAGACAAGAGCATCTGCATCCCTCTGTGCACCCAATCTAAAGGCCCAGCTCAGGTTTGATCTCCAGGTTGGACTCAGCCTTGATGCAAAAAAGCTTCTGGTTATGTCACCATAGAAGCACAGATAGGAATAAAATCTTGTTTCCCCTCGGAGCTTTATAGGTTCTTGTAAAAGGTATGTTTTTTTTTAAAAAAACCTGGTTCTTTTCTGAGGAACTTTCAAAGGAGATCAATCAAAGTCTTCCTTTCTAAATTTTTAGAGCTCTCTCACATAGGTCTAATTTAGCTGCTACAAGTTTTTTTTTTAAAATAATTGGAAATAAAGCTCTAATTCCCATTAATGTTAACAGGCCTTGTATAAAAGACTTTAAAGCTCTGAAGTATTTAACAGAATATTATGTTTATTTCTATTTTTTCCCCCCTAGATATTATTTCCAGGTTTTATTCTCCCATTCATTAAATTTTTTCTTCACATATCCTGCTTTCTGTATCTCTGGTTTTTGCCCTGTGATTTCCTGAATTCCCTCTAATTGACTCTTTCTGTGATGGAGAGGATGGATCACTTCCAGGCTCTGCTCCTGCCCAACCCATGGGAGCCACTCACCCTCAGCAGAGTGGACTGTGGCTCATCAAATCCCCCACCACAACAATGGGAAACTCCTTCCAAAGGCCTGGAGTGATGGGACAACAGGGAATGGCTTCCAGTTGGGAGAGAGCAGAGTTAGGTAAGATATTAGGAAGAAATTTTGCCCTGTGAGGATGGGGAGGGGCTGGGATAGAATTCCCAGAGAAGCTGTGGCTGCCCCTGGATCCCTGGAAGTGTCCAAGGCCAGGTTGGATCCCTGGGACAGTGGAAGGTGTCCCTGCCCATGGCAGGGGTGGCACTGATGATCTTCAAGGTCCCTTCCAACCCAACCCATTCCCTGATTCTATTCCATGGTCTTCCTTTTGCTACTCCTGTAGAAGTAGCACCTTTGGTGCCTCCCACCCTCACTGCCAGATTTGGGTGGGAAGGGGAATTTGGGACCATCTTTCCTTTGCTCTCAACAAGGTGAAGCATTTTTGTGTGATGTTCTGGGAGTTATGAGACACTTTGTGCTGTGGCAGGGCCCTGGGGCAGAGAGAGCATGTTTGAGCCTCTTCTGCCCTCTTCCTGCAGCACAGAAATAATGGAGAGGTTTTTGGCAATGTCATCTAGATTTTGGGTATAATTTAATTTCTTAAGCTTGCTGCAGCAAATCAATGCTCCATGTACTCTTTCAGACTGGACATCTCCCTCAGTTCAGGGAGCCAAGTGTTCCTTCTCTGTCTGTGTTTTTCTGCATCCAATATTCTTGATGTCCCATGTAAACTGCCTTAATTTCATGCCTTGGCCTCTCTGACTTCATCACTACATTGTCCTGCTGCATTTCTGTGCTCATCTGGAAATACCTCATCTAGTTTCTCACTGCTGTACACTCTGTCCTTGTGTTTCAGACCTGTGAAAAGAACTCACAATTCAGCCACATGGCTCTTCTTTATGTTATTTTCCATTCATTTGGCTCATAATATCATTTGCCTAAGGATCCTTCCCATTCTCTTTCCTAGAAGATTTTTTCTATGAAGTCTCTGAACACTGAAATCATGGAATTGTGGAATGTTTTGCGTTGAAGGGACCTCAAAGACCACGTAAAGTACCATCTCCTGCCAAGGCAGGGACACCTTCCACTATCCCAGGTTGTTCCAAGCCCCATCCACCCTGGCCTTGGACACTTGCAGGGATGGGGCAGCCACAGCTTTCCTGGGCAGCCTGTTGCAATGCCTTCCAACCCAAACCATTCCATGAGTCTATGATTCCATGGCATTTGCACTTCCACTGCCCTGTCCTCCAACAGATTGATCTCCACAGGAACAAGAGAATAACTTCCACATCCAGAGGACAGTCACCTCCAATACTTTGAGGTTGATTAATTCATATTATATATGTATATAGTTATGCATATTAATTCATATACACACACACAGAGTTTTATAATTCACACACCAATTCTGTTATGAAATAACTTTGTTCAATGCTGATGCCACTGCAGACATCACTCACTGCCTTTGGGATAAAAACCTCCTACATTGTGCTCATACTGTCAATGCTCACATGTTGTAAATAACTCCCATCCTGCTCCTTCCTCCTGTTGTTCTCTTATTTGCCTCCAGTGACATTCCCCTACAAGCATCCCCTGTGCCAGGTATCATTCCCAGCCTGCATTCCCTCCTCACTGCAGTGAATTTGGAAAATCCCAACCCACCATCTGGGTCCCACCTCTGGCTCTCAGGCAGAGGAGAACAAGACTTCCAGGACACAGTTCTCTGCTTAGACTGAAGGGATTAAAAATATCATTTGTAAGCCAGCAAAATAGTATATGACCACTAAAATTATGTCTACAGAGGAGCTCAATAGTGTTTTAGAAGTTTGGCCAGGAGGAGGAATTTGGGCCGGGAAAGGGGGGGGAGGCCTTGGCAGGGGCTGCCCAGGGAGGGTTGCAGTGCCCATCCCTGGGGGTGGCCAAGGAAGGATGGACGTGGCACTCAGTGCTCTGGGCTGGGGGACAAGGGAGGATTTGGCACAGATTAGGCTTTATGACCCTGAGTGGCTTTTCCAACCCTAATGATCCTGAGATTTGGGCAAGACACTGTGTGTAAGTTCCTTAAATCCACTTTATAGCTGCATTGGTTGATGAGTTGATCTCTCTCACAGACGTTGCATTTTAGCACAGGATGAATAATAAATAAAGGCCCCCACCTGGGTATCAGAGCCTTGGCTATCAAGGATTAAGAGTAGCTCACAAAACCCCTGAATCTCTGCTGTCTCCATTTTTAGGAAAGGCCTCAGTGGACTGTAATCTCTCACCTACTCTGGCCACTGCTCTCTGAGTTTCCCTCCTCTCCATTCTCCACGAGGGCTCTTTGCTGGTTTTTAATGAAATAGCCTGAACAAACATAAAGCTTCCAGTGCAGCAATGCAAGGTTGGTTACCAAGCAGCCTTTGTGAAGAGGGCACTGCTCAAACTCCCTCCCCCTTGTAGCACAACAGGCCCCGTTGTAAGGAGATGCTGACACTTGAATATCAACAAGTTTTAGCTTTCTTCTCTCATATTATGCTTTTATCACATCATTTATTTTGAGGGAGCTGAGCAAAATGATGGTGACGACTCTCAGCTAAAAATACCTGGTGTGTGCTATCCAAGAAATCTAAGAAAAATATCAAATATGTGTGAGGAAATAAAATTTATAGTGCAGGAAAGGTTTAGTGACTTCATAGCTCAGATTACCAGCTGGATATCAGTTTCATCATCAGCAACCTCCAATTTCCTGTTTTGCTTATCATAGAATTACTGTTTTCTTTTTTTAATGTTTGCACAGCCCATGTGGCAACAGCTACACTGAGATTAGATACAGGGGTTGTCTATGATGGATTAAATGC
>WEIV01030212.1:18736-30848 GCA_013390005.1 Calyptomena viridis
TATATATATATATAGAGAGAGAGAGAGAGAGAGAGACACTGAGATGCAAACCCAGTATTAATGTGCAAAATAAATTCAGCTTCACGACTACATTAAGAGTTATAAAAATGCAGTACATTTATAAATGCAGAAGCCTACAGCAAATTTCTCTTGTCTTCTTGCAAGCATCCAAATCTCCTGGCTGAAAAGCAAATATTAGCTAACAGACATTTAAACTAAAACAATAATTGCCTGTGCAAATAATTGTTTCCTATTTGCAAGATCTGACTCGTTGGCTACTGAAGCAGCTACAATACAGTTTTGAGCCTATTTTCTTCTTCTTTTCCTTGAAGAACAATGCAGCAGCATTGAGAAAATTTTCCCCTCTGGTGCAGGTGATATTGGCTTGAAATGGGTTTGGACCAGGCAAGGAAGAGGTTTTGACACACCATTTGTAAGATAAGACTTTAAAGATAAGGTTTTTTCACAAAGAAATTATAAAAGTCTGGGGTCAACAAACTGCTGTCAAGATTTGGCTTTTCTAAGTGCTTCTCTGGTTTTAGTAATTAAGATGATGATGATGATAACAGCAACAATTAAGATAATAAAGAGAAATCAAATGGCATGGAAACCTTAAGTTTCTGACACTGCCTACAAATCACATTTTAGTGAATGTTTTTTGCCTTTTCTGTCTGCCCTGCTGAGAAAGGTCCATTGGTTTTTCAGCATCAGTCTTTCATCACGAGGAAGATTAACATCAAGAAGTAAAAATGTGCATTCACAGCTTGGTGCTCACTTCCTTTTTCTTCTGCTTCACCCTTTTGCTAAGTGGCACCTGCTTTATTCCAGGAAATCTGTTTTCCTGAATCTTTTGGTGAGTTTGAAGTATCCAGTGTTAATGCCCAGCCAGAGAGGGAGGAAGAGAAGGTGGCTGTGGTGCAAAACCAGAATCCACAATAATTACAGGGCTATGAAACTCATGTTCAGTGCAATCCATTGATGGGAGAATCTTCTTTTCAGGCAGTGCTGAATCCCACTCAGAAACCTATCCTCTACCTATTAGACAAAGAAGAATAAAAACATTTATCCCTCTACTATGGAAGTACATCAATGTGCACAGGTCTTTCACAGGCTCTGCAAATTTCCCAGCTGTGAGTGGAAGAGGAGATGCCAAAATGACCACATTGGGATTTCCATCAGTTACCAAATACCCCATGAAAAAGCTTGTTTGCCTGTTCAAATAACTTAGAACCAGATCAAGGCACCAAAACACTGCTTATAGTACAGACTAGTCCACATATTTATTTAGTAGCATTAGATAATTCGTATTCTGTCATGGAATCATTAAGGTTGGAAAAAAGAGCTCCAGGATCTTGGAGCCCAAGCTGTGCCCAATGCAGAGCACTGAGTGGCACATCCTTGGCCACCCCCAGGGATGGGCACTGCAACCCTCCCTGGGCAGCCCCTGCCAAGGCCTCCCCCCCCTTTCCAGGCCCAAATTCCTCCTCCTGGCCAAGCTGAGCCTCCCCTGGCCCAGCAGGGCTGTATCCTCTCACCCTGAAGAGAATCAATGTCTCACCTCGATCCCTGTCCTCCCCCAGCCCTGGGATCTTTGTGGAGACCCAACTGCCCCTCAGATTGCACGGAAAGAAAAGAATTCCTGTTTCCCTGTGCTAAAAACAAGCTCACACTCAGACACGTATGTGGTCTTCCCTCCCCGTTGCCACCGAGCATCGCCGCTGCCGCAGAGCCTCTTTTGCTCTTTAACTGTATTTTATTTCAACAGGTGCCTTTTGAGCAGAGCAGCAACTCAGGCAGCACTCACCTCCCATCAGGGCACACGTCTGCAGACCTGCAGCTGCTTATGCCAAGCCACATTTGTCCCTCTCACTGGATATTCAGATTGCATTTCTGGTAGGACTTACCAGCGAAGGAATGGGTCAAGCAGGCAGGGATTTTTTTTTTTTTTTTTTGACAAAGGCTTCTTTAAAACAGCCCTATCAATCTATTGTGTACTGTATTTCACTCACACTTTATGAAATAAGACTGGGGAAAACGTTCATCTGTGAGGAATTCCCCGGGGAGAGGCACGGCAAGGCCGCTGCTCTTTCCATATTGTTATGACTGAAACTCGGGGTTTCAGGTATCAACCCCTCCAAAGAAGCCACCAGGGGTTTCCACTGATTTCCACCCCCTCTCAATTTTAAAGGAACTGCTTTAAAAATGTGTGTGTTTCTACATGAAGGCACAAAACACACATATACACACAGAGAGAGAACAGTGAGTGCTGCTCCTGATGCACCGAATGACCCAAAAATTGGCCGTGGTTCAGAGAATACTCCATGTTTTGGAGACTGTCATGACAGGCAGGGATTAGATTTTACATGAGTGGTGATGAGGATACTCCTGCTGACATGTGGGGGCTGTATGTTTTCTTGCCAACAGGGCTGAGCCACGTAATTCATCTTCCTCCCTGAGAAAAGAGCACATCAGCTACAGAGACTCCCTGTTTACACAGGGAGGACTACACGGTGCACAGACTCAATATCTTGAATCCAACCCAAAGGATTATTAATGATGTTTTTCTCCCCGGTAATTATTTAGAATTTCTTGCTTTGTGCAGCTGAGATTGTTATCCCTACAGAGCAATTGTGTTACCTTGTCACTGAGCACAAACAGCAGACAATCAACCCCTGCAGATGTATAAATGGACTGTTTTGAGATATTTTAAATGCATATTTTGTTTCAAAAGTCCTCAGCACTTCTTATTTACTCCTTACTCCTGGGTTATGAGCAAGGCATGTTCCTAGTTTTTCTAAAATCACTCCAAAATAATGGTTTTTTTAAAAATTTCTACTTTTCATATCTTAAGAATGTATTATTGTGGGAGATAGAGCATCCAGATAAATATAAGAGAAGTAGCATTAAATATCCTAACAGAAGCTGGTTATTACCAGCCAATAAACACAGGTATAAATATCTCATTTACAGAACAGTAGAAATACAAAAGTGAAATGTTTCTCTTCTTTATTATATTATATTATATTATATTTATTATATTATAAATAAAAATCACCATTTTTATTTAAAGGTAATTACTGGCAATGTTTTGTCTTCATAGAGTGTAGACTGAGTGGACTCTATTTTATTTTAAATCAGTGCAATTTTTTAACTGGTCAGCACTTCTTATTTTTGCTAATTACACATCATGCTTAATGAAGAAGGCAAGCAGTTAAAAACCCTGGCAAGTGTGTTCAACTTCTGTCAGAGTCACAGTACAAGGTGGGTTTATATTCTAGAATCTTCCTCCAAGCCACAGGAGTGATGATGGGACTTTGGTCTGAGCATTATAGTTATGCTCATGAGCAATTTCTCTGCTCCCCTCTTTTTTTTTAATATTAATCACCTCGAATAAAATAAAGTCAGATTTAGAAACTTATGCCAAACAATAAAAACTTGAGATTATGCAGTTTTATAAACGTTACCTGCCATTTCAGCCCAGCAATTTTGGATTTCTGGCTTTGAGTAAGAGCACGAGTGATAAAACAGGTACAATAGAAAAGACTGTTTTCATGGTAATTCCAGGAAACCTCTTGAGGCAAAAAGATTTCCAGCATACTTCTGGTGACTTGAGGTCTGAATAAACAGAATTAATTTATTAAGATTCACTCATCACTTGGGCTGAGCTTGACCCAGTGCTTGTGTTGCAAATGCAGGGGTGGCTTCTAAACCATCTTGTAATCTTTAGTTTTGGGTTGGAAGCTCAAATGAAACCAAAACTTCAAAACCTGAAACTCAGCTATTATCTTGTTTTGTTCCAGTTTCCACCCCAGGTAAGGATTTAACACACCTTTGCTTGAACCTCAGCCTATGTTGCCCAAAAACTTGCCAAACCAACCACAAACGTGGGGTTCAGCAGCAGCATCGTGGTGGCAACAAGAGTCAGGATGCACCACCAGGGTATGAAACACTAGAAACCAAAAAATCCGTGTTGGAAGAATTCAAAAATAACTCCTAAGCTTCTTTTATTACAAACAACACACAGTTGTAACAGGAGGAGGAGGAGTGAATTCTGCTTAGGAACTACAGGAGATCCAAAATATCCAGGAGACCTTGCCAGGGAAAGTTCAGGTTGGACAGGAGGAGGAATTTGTGCCTGGAAAAGGTTGTCAGGGCCCATCCCTGGGGACGTCCAAGGAAGGACTGGATGTGTCCCTCAGTGCCAAGGTGGGGATGTGGCACAGCTTGGACTCCAAGATCCCAGAGCTCTTTTCCAACCTCAGTGACCCTGGGATCCCTGTAATAATTTCTAACACAACGAGACCATGTTTTGGGAGCACGGCTGCACGTGTGGAACACTTCCCTCAGCTCTGGTAGCGAGATTTTATTTCATATGCTCTCTGGAAGCATGGAAAAGGCAAGGCTTGTAAAAGTGAGGGCATGCCTGCACTGGGAGCTGTGGATTTGGGGTGTCACAGGATCCTCAGTGTGCAGTGACACATCACATATTCCCACATTCCTCGTGGGAATAGTGCTTCTTGCACTAGGTCTTTGATTCCCAGCAGGGAAAGTGCAGCAAAATTTGGTTAATCAAGATGGAAAATATCCCCAGGAAGGTTTTTGGGGAGGATACCACCATCCTTCAAAGGCTGAATTGAAACAGGTCTGCTATTTCCTCAGAGAATCCCATTTAACCTTTGCTGTGGTGTCCTCAGGAGCATTTTATTGGACACTCAGGCAGAATAAAGGAAGGAAAGGTACCTTGAGGAGCAGCAGATTTCCTCTGGGATGTAAATTTGGGAGTTGTAGGCCGATAAATCTCTGCCTGTTACAGCAGCTGTTCCAAAAGGAGCAAAGGAAAAGAGGGTTAATAGAAGATGATCAGCCTTGAGGGAACCAGCAAAGGCAAAAAAATGTGTCAGAAATAAACAAATGCCAGTGTTCCTGTTATCCCCATTTAACAACTGGAAAATTGAGGTAGAGGAGGATTAGTCTGACCCACAGCACCTACAGAATCTGCTGCCTGGTGTCTAAAATCTGTGCCCATGTCTTTTAATATAATCCCACTTTCTTGCTTCCTTCTCCACTGAAGTTCCTTGGCAGAAGTCTGAGGTACCACTGCCAAAACAGCTGCCTCAACATGTATTTTTTTATTTATTCATGTTTCACCCCTGATTTTCAGTAGAAACCACAGCTTCTCCAGCCTGGGGCTTCCTTTTGACACTGCAATAACAAACCACATTTTGCTCATCCCTTTGTCCCAATGGGAGTATCGTGTGCTGTGCTTGGATAATCTCTGTGTTGGAAACACTCTGCCCAAGATCCAGCACTCAGAGCTCTAACACCCATTTCTTATTTGTAGCAGACTGGGCAGGCAAGAGTTTCTGGGGAAAAAGAGGCAATATTTCTTTTTATTTCATCTTCTCTGCATCCAGGTCTCACTTCCCTCTTCTTACAGTCCATGGAATAGTAGCAGGAATAATAGCAGGGAGAGACCTGGAATGACTGTTGTGCTAAAATAGAAGTTTATATGAAAGGAAGCCCTTTTCACCTCAAAATATTTGCTCATTTTGTCCACCAAATGTATTGATGCCACTGAGAAAAATGCCAAAATGTACTAGAACAGCCTCAGCCACCAGGCAAACTAACTGGGAGTGAGGACCCTGTTGAGTTCAACGAGTCTTTTGTGATTTCCAATGCACTATGAAAAAATGCCTTCAAATTACCCAAGAAGTACATTAATAGCTGACTAATGCACAAGCTGGCAGGAATCATTGCTGCCTGAGCATGGCTCATTAATCTCACCGTTCATTAAATAGATTCCAAAGTTTTTAATAAACGATTTTTATTTAAGAATTAAAGAACAGTGGAGTGTGTTTTTTGCCAGGCAAGGGAGCTCCCTGTGAAAATAAAACACTTATTTACATTTTTGTTTTTGCATGATCTTTCTTCCATCATCAGGTTTGGAAATGCACCGAGTACTTTCCACTGCTGTAAACTCTCAGGGCTAATTTTTTACTCCTTCTTTTCACCTTGTCCTTCCTAAGCTGAAAACCTGCACTTTGTGAAAGGGAATCCTATGATAATTTTTTTATGCTGGGGCAATTGCCTTCATGTTCCCCTTGGCCTGTGGCTGTGGACTAAGGTATTGTAATAGAAGAGGTAACTCTGTCCAGCTTTATTCCTTGGGATCCCTTTGTTGGTACACCATGACTTACTCAATGCAGTAGTGAAAATTAAAGATAAACTGCATTATTGCTAATAGCTACATAGACATGATTTGGTTTGGTGATGTTTTGTCACTAAACACCAGGGCAGAACAACTGAACATGAAATGTGAAGTCCTGCTTGCACAGAACAGAGGGAGAAAACAACATCTGATCAGTGTTATCACTGATATTTTACATTCACACACATCTGGGTACACACACACACACACACACGTTAACTTTTCTAAGTAAATGCTCTTCCAGGTCTCTACAATATTTTTATTTGCCTTTCAAAACAAGCCAGGCTTCAGGATTTATTAATGCAGCAATTAGTATGCTGATCATGCCCAGCATGCTTAAATCTTTATTGGCTCTATGCACCACCGAAAGTTTTAGTTTTATTAAACCTGAGCCTCCTACATACTGCTGTTTAGTGTGTGTTACAAAACTAAGATCAGCTCTGAATGTAATGTAACCCACATGTTGGATTGCTTGCTTCACTGACTTACAGAAATATTTCAGGTAGCAAGTATTTTCTTAGTACTCTGTTATAAAAATATGTCAGGCACACAATGTTTGCATTATACGTTCCTTTTCTGTTACAGAAAAAGAATTCTGCACCAAACCCCTGTGATCCATCCTGAACCATCGTGTGCACCGTGTTTCAAACTGCTGGGAATCATCATGTTTCTGTGGTTTTGTGGTGTGACAGACAATGGGTTAAATTAAGGTACAGCTGCCTTCATCCTGCAGACAAATAAATAAATATATATATCACATTCTGTAACCATAAAGCAGAAACCAGACATAAGTTGTAGGTTCTGTTTTCATGAAGGAAGGGGAAAGTGCAGCTGTGATTTTATTTTTCCCCAGCAAGTGCCAGGGGCTGTAGGAATTCTGCCAGGCATATTGATCTTTGCAGAATTGTCTTTCTCTCATAGTCTGAAGACAAAAATGTCAGTGTGATGGAGAAACCTCCTGAGAAGCCTCTGCCTGAGCCCCTCAAGGCACCTCCATCCTCCCACTGACTAGACTGGACCCTTTCTACAGGTTTTTCCCTCTCCAGAAAAATCCAGCTGCAATTCTGGATTTGCATCCATCCATAGGAAAACCATAACCATCCATAGGAAAGAGGTGATTAATAGAAGATGATCACTCTTGAGGGAAACCAGCAAAGGAATCATATCACCCAAGGCTGATTTGATTCTGCAAAAATAATTGAGGTGATGCAGAGGCTTGGGCAAAAGGCTTATTCCCTCACACCATACAAACACACTTTGCCAAGTTTCAGATTCATTCTGGGGCAATTTATACAATTAATCTAATTAATACAAATAGTCTAAAGAGACTTTCAACAACACAGGAGTTGCCACCTGGAAAGTTGAGTTTAGTTTTGGCTCCAACAGATGAACTTTCAGACTTCAGCTCCAGGTGACATCTCCAGCCATCCAACCCCATTTCACAGAATAATAAAATTTCATCCCTTCTGTAAAAGGGGAGGAGGAAATGGCTTTGCTGGTTTGCTCCACTGACCTGACACAACATGTGGTTACCTTGGTTAACACCTTAAATGTCTGTGGTAGGATTTTCCAAAGTTCCCTGTTCCAGCCCCCTGGAGTGCAGGATTTAGGACTGAGGGCAGATGGAGAACTCTGCATTTGCAAAGCCAGGACAGCACAGACAATCCAGGACTCACCAAATTACACTGGCAAAAAGAACCTGAAGCCCAGCAGAGCAACCCCACGGCCCCACCACTGCTGTAGCCAAAATTCCATGTTTAAACATATTGCACTTACTCTGTTATTCCAAGATAACTGGCAAAGCTGTTCTCTGGAGGGGTGGAATAAAGAGATAACTCTTGAAGCCAGCCAACAAATTTCTGCTCCATCAGCCCAATACATTTGAAAGTCAACACACTCAGGCTTTGTTGGAGCTAATTCCAGCACTCAGGATTTAAAGTGGGAATCCCCCTCCCTCATCCATAAACACACACATTTAAATGTGCTCGTTTGAGTGTTTCAAGTCATCTCAAATTCCATGGCATCCACTGAAAAAAAAAAGCCAGTCTAAAGTCAACAAAGGCCACAATGATGTTGTAAAAGGAGGTGCTATTGGGAATTCATTTCTGTTTTCTATGTTATAGCCACCACTGTTTGCACAATTTCTAGCCCTGAAGACACAATCTTAAAGTTAAATTGGGTTTATTCTCTTTGTTAATCATCATGAGCAGAAATACAGTTTTTCAGAATTAGTAGAGCTCTAGTCGGGCTCGACAGGTTATGAAAAGCTCTAGAAGAGTTAAATTTGAGGTAAAACAAGTGTTTGGGGGGTTTAAACATGTGTTTTTCTGAAAATTCACAGGGAATGGAATCCAGACAGTGACTGCAGGCAACACAAACCCAGAGCTACTCAAAGCAATGGCAATTTGGCTGTGAACTGGAACAGGATTCATGTGTTGTATCTGCTCCTGCTTCAACATCTTCCACCCAACCTACTGGATTTATTTCCATCATATCCCTGCTGAATCTGGGCCAGTTAATCCACCTTTTTTCCTCCTGTAAAGCACATGAATAACCTTTGTTACCAAAGAATAAATAATCCATAGATCAGGCCTGCTTTCCCACCTTCCTTCCCACCTTCCCACGGAGCAACAGGGCTCCCAATGGCTTGGTGACCTTCCAAAAACTGCACTGGGTGACTCAAAGGGCAAAAAACTCCTCCAAAACATCAACCAGAGCCTGAAATCCCTGTCTGGATGATCCACTTCTTCATGGTGGCTGCACATGAAGGAATGCCTGAAATCATGAGGGGATGGTACCTGGACCTGAGCCTGGAGGTGGAGTAGCCAGGGATGTGGGAATGCTGCAGATCCCACCTTGGAGCAGCTCCCTGAGGAGCAATGAGTCCAACATAGGTGGGGAGGAGGAATAGGGATGGATGTGACTGAATTCCAAACATGAAGCTCCACAATTGCTTTGTTACTGGAGGATGAGGGGAGCCCCCAAAAAGGACAGTGTCCCTCCTGAGTGGACACTGGAATTCTTCACTTTGGTGTTTTGGGACTCTGGCAACCACTTGTTCTTATTTATTTGTGGAAAACAACCCTCTTGACTTTATTTGCTGTATATTTGAACAGCCCACTCATCACCAACACACCCTTTCCTTCCCTCTCCATCTCCTCCCCTTAAATAGAAGGGGATCCAGCTCCACCTGTGTACACAGCTGTATAATTTTTCTCAGGCCAATATCCCAGAGTTTTACGTCTGTTCCTGGCATTTCCAGCACTGGCACTGGCAGAGAGAACATTGGAAGGGCTAATGATCATTCCTCAGACATTTTATTTGGAGTGTAACACTGAGATGATACTTTCAATCCCAGTACTTTCCTGCTTTTATTACCTTGCCTCATATGGTTCAAACAAGTTTAGTATTAAAATAAAATAATAATAAGAGGCAGAGAGGTGTTGCCACAAAACCATCTGTTCAAACATCAGCAAGAGGGGAAATCCTGCATTAAAAATAATACTTTCTACAGCCTGGCATTACCTAACAGTCAGGTTGGCCTGCTGAAGCAGGCAGGGCTATTGTTAGAGAGTTTTCTTTAAATAAATAAAGGTTCCTTGGCAGTTTGTGTGAATGAGCTGAGTCATATTTAGTGGCTTATCTGGTTTATGCCTGAGCTCTTTCAGAACCCAGGTAGAGGTCAAAAGAGAAACAGAGTTATGCTACACTCTTATTTTGTTCAATGTGGCTTTTGTCTAAGAAAAACAATTCTCCACCCTTCTCACAAGCACTGAAACCTTAAAGTGTTGTCTTTCCATCTCTCATCAAACTTTCATGGTGTATTTGTATGAAAGCTGAGCTGAAAGAGCACTTCTTCAAAGAGATGCTACCAAAAGTCCAAGGTTGTCTGCAGTTTGTATTAAAGCCACAGACTTGGTTTCATTTTCAATTAATCTGCACAATCATACATATGTTCCCTTTTCTTTTTTTTTTCATCATCAGAGCTCAGGAATAAAATAAGAGGTGAAAATACATTGGCATTTATAGGATATAGGAAGGGAAAACTTAAGTCCTGCTTATTACCAGTGAAGCAAGTTCCGTGTTAACACTTGTTTTCTTCAAAAAACTCTCTATATCACAATCATCAATCCTCTTTAATATTCTTGTTAAAGAAAATTACAGTGTTTTTATCTACTGTATGGAATACATTTTTTTCCTCCTACTGAGGAGGACTAGGATTTGAAATCACAGAAAGACTCCAAGCTTTAAATACCACAGGGTGTTTATTCCACACTCAGATGGATGAATTTAATGGATGAGTTTAAGTACATGTCTAAGCACATTGCTGAGTTGGCGCCTAAACCAGCATATTTTAATTTTATTTTTAAGAAGTTTCTTTAAATACCCACACAAAGAACTTGGTGAAACTCGAATTTTCTGGAGAAACATTCACTGGAAATAATTTCTTAATTAAAATCTGAAACTGCAACTTTTCTTCTACACACGATGTGCAAGATTTTTCCAGTCAGAATTTGGCATGGAACAGATTTTTAGGTGCCTAGAATAGAAGGAGAGGGAAAAGGTGGGAAGTCATCTGGAAACTGTAGGGAAACAAGACAGAGGCAAAGGAAACCAGTAGATTTTAATCAAGCAATAATCTAGAGGATATCTACAGCTTTTAATCAACTATTGCTGGGAAGACAATTTCTGAGAAAAAGAATTGTTTTGTTCTTTCACACTGAAATTTTGGAACAGACTCATCAAGGGAGTTTTTAATATAAACTGTCCTTGGAAATTAGAGTTTCAAAATGGTGAAGTAGATGTGAAGCATAATTTGGCTGCCAGTCTACAACAGAGAAGACTCAGAGTGAAGAGATGGTTGGAAAAATCTGGGAAAACATCTATGTCACGGCTGAAAAAGGAAAATAAAACTGCAGGATGAAGCCTCCTCACGCTGCCAATGTCTGACAGAAACAACAGTGAGTGTTCTGCAGCATTTGAAAGTGCAAGACATCAGCTGCCACATTCCTGGTACTGGTGAAATTCTACTTATGGAAAGGATTTAAGGCTCCTCTCCAGGACTTATGTTCAAAGATACATGAGAGTCACTGAAGGGCTGAACCATAAAACCCTCAGAGTTTATGGTCAGTGGAGTTTTGGGGAGGTGCTGCTTGTTGCTCCACAAACCCCTCACATTTCTCTTTTCAAAGCTTGGTGACAGAGGTGTCGTCAACCACAAAAGTCAAAGATGAGGAGACATTTGTGTGATGGTCTTCAGTCTTAGAATCATGGAGTGGTTTGGGTTGGAAAGGACCTAAAAGATTATTTATTCAGTGCCACCCCCTGCTGTGGGCAGGGACACCTTCCACTGGCCCAGGGGGATCCAATCTGGCCTTGGACACTTCCAGGGATCCAGGGGCAGCCACAGCTTCTCTGGGCACCCTGGGCCAGGGCCTCCCCACAATAGGGAACAATTTCTTCCCAATCTCCCAGCTCTCCCTGCCCTCTGGCAGTGGGAAGCCATTCCCTGGGTCCTGTCCCTCCAGCCCTTGGAAATAGTCTCTCTCCAGGTTTCCTGGGGCTCCTCCAGCTCCTGCAAGGCCACAAGGAGGTCACCCCAAAGCTTCTCCTCTCCAGGCTCAACAATCCCAGCTCTCCCAGCCTTTCCTCCCAGCAGAGCTGCTCCATCCCTCGGATCCTCCGGGTTCCTCCTCTGGACTCTCTCNAGGTGTGTCACCTTGAGGTGCACTCAACCCCTTGATCTGTGTCATTAATGAAGATATTAAATAACATTGCTCCCAATACAGACCCCCGGGGAAAATTTTTGGGTGTGAAAATTCACCTCCCAATACCAACCTGATGGATTCTATCCCTGGGGAGCTCCTCCAGCAGGATTTATCCCAGTTTTAGGACCAGCTACTC
>WEIV01030213.1:0-118862 GCA_013390005.1 Calyptomena viridis
TGGGAAAGGGAAGGGAAGGGAAGATGAAAGACAAAAAGAAAAGAAAAAATAAAATGTCTGTTTAAAATATTAATTTGAGGCATAACATCCTAACCCACACTTACAGATTCTTTATTCAAGGCAGTATTTGTAGCAAGGAAACTGAAGACAATTAATATTGAATAACTGCTCTGCTAAGTGAGCCCATTGTATCCTATATTTGCTATCAGATAGGCTGTCTATAGAGAAATATATTCCATAGCCATATAGTTAAATCTATTTAACATTTTACAATGTATTTAAGAGAGCCTATCGAATTTGCACAGACAAATTTAATCCTCATGTTCTATTTTATTTCATTTAAACTTAAGTCACTCCAACTAGGGTTCTATGCATGATGCTTCCCGTTATTCTACTTAAGGTAAAAGGTTTTCATGAAATATTTGCTTTGCATCTCAGTGAAATACATTTTCAAATTACCTGATATTCTCCAGTTCAAATTATTTACAAAGAAACTAAAGAAACTAAGCTCCTTCTTAAACCTGTTCAGCATCATTTGTTTTCTTCTTAGGACACAGTCCCAAACCTTCACTATTTTGATTGCAGAAAGTGTCTTTTTTTTCAGAACTATTTATTCTCACCTCTCCATTGTGGTGCTGACTTTGTCTTTTTTTTTCAACTACCTTTCTGTCTTTCTCATGTTGAATTCCACTTTCTTTGTGTATGCAGATAGCAACTTTATTCTTCTGAACCTTCATTTGGATACATTCAACAAGCCAAGTTCCTTTAGCCCATCATAAAACAGTCTCTCCATACTGTAGTCCCTATCCCTCATATTCACTGTTTGACCATTTTCCTGTCTGAATAAAGGTCTTTCAAATCTAAGTCTTGAGAATTGCCACAGAAAATATAAATATTATATTCCTGCTTTACGTGGCACACCTTCAATGGGAAGGCAATGTTCTCTCCCAGGGCAAACTGTTTTAACTTACCGTGGAACACAATGTCTTGAGCCTGCAAGTTTCTCATTGTACAAGTGCCTTACCCTCACCACAACTCCCTTTCTCCTGGCTCCAGTCCCTGACAGTTATTTCCATAAAGACCTGGCAAAAGAACAAAAAATTTTGAAAGAAGGTGGCTACTAGTGTGTTTCATCTAGCACTCTGTCACAGGTACAATACTATTTGTATGAGACAGATTTGCTCTAAGATCATGGGCCAGATCAGGACCATCAATAGCCTGAGATTAAAAAGAAAATAAAAAAAAGACAAACAAGCAAATTTAAGTACTAAAGAGCAATCAGAGCTTCTAAGACCTCTTCTTTCCTCATGTGCTCAGAAACAGAACTCTGAGCATCCAGAGAGCATTACCATCAGATAGAGAGGAGTGCTCAACAAGCAGAGGTTGAGTGATCATTTCTGGTGTGGTTTTGGCACTTCAATTCTGCCTACTCTGAGTGACTGGGTTCCATGTTAGTTGAATTCTGTACTTTTTTCATGTTGCATCTCAAAGACCTGGATATAGAATTTGGGCCTTGAAGAAGAATACATATGTGCATTTCAGCTTTGGGTAATTACTTAAGCTGTGGGATAACTGTGCCTGTTATATAATGTAACAAACTAGACCTCGTACTATTGTCAGGGTAATTCACTACCTGCCAACCTACAATCTTTTCTAAGCATCTGAAGTGCATTTGAAGTAAGGTGGGGTTTTTGTTTTGCTTTGGTTTGTTTGTTTGTTCCTTTTTAGAATTGGACAAATACAGATATTAATCTACTGGCAAGCTAGTCTATTATGAGAATGATTCTAAAACTTGGTTTGGTTTCTACAAACCTAAGTGGTTGACAAATCAAATGCCAGTTCAGGTATCGGGAGTGAAAGCACTGTTGTCAGTCAGGTGGAAAAAAACTACCAGAGTCTATCTTCCACAGGTTATTGACTAGAAACTATCTGAAGTATTTGGTCTGACCTCACTGTTTAAGAGGAAAACACATAGCAGCAGCAGAATATAACCTTCAGGGCCATTATAAGCATACAGCTATATACAGACAGACAGAGACTCCCACGGTTTTGTTACATCCTGCCAAAACACTCAAAGATGAGGTTGAATCACCATATTTGCCAGCTCACAAAAGAGGGCAACAGATAATTTTTAAGACTTCTACCTAAATACCATGCATAAAGGAATGTGGGCCAGATTACCATTTGCAGATCAACTGCTTTGATTCTCTTCAGTGATGCAAAAGCAGAAGCCAAACCAGTCTGACTAACTGGTTAGCCATCTTTACTGCTGTGTTGTGACACAGAAGTAACCTCAAGCAGCTGGAACTTACTGAAAGTGAATGGGGCTTTGTATGTTCAAGAGTAACACCCAAGTTAAATAGTGACAGGGGATATGTTCACTTAAAAAAAGAAAGCAAGACACCAAAAAAAAAAGCAAACCCAAAATACAAATTGACGCCAACACTCTAAACAGCTGTAACAAGACCACTTTAAAAAATGTATACTTTAAATAATTAAACAAACTTAAAAACCCAAATGAAAACACCAGAAAAAATAGGACGGTTAGCAAGCCAGTTTTATGTAATTCTGACTGACCCTTCTAGGCCTCCAAAGTAAGGAAAAACATATCCATCCATGACAATGGTCAGAGCTGACACACAGATAACAATAAGTAAATGTGCAGTACTCAATGATAATTTTAAAAAGAGTGATGTGCAGAAATGTGTGAGCCTAGAAAAAACTAACAATACCAATCTCTAGTTAGGATGAACTTCCTGGTATAAAGGACTTGATATCAAACAATATTTATGCTCCTTTTGCTGTTTCGACAATTTACAGACAATGCTCATAGAAAATGGGGGTTAAAAACCTTGCAATATTCCACCCATAGAAAAATACTTCTTCTGATGCCGAGAAATCATTTGGTTACTTGTTCTCTTTGCAATCCTATGCACTTCTTCTGGTGCATGTATAAGAAAATCAAAGATATAATAGATTAATCAGCAGAATTTTGATCCAGACATAAAAGTCATAATTTAAAGTATTCTTTTTATTCTAACAACTTAGGACCACGCTATCAGATATGGATTCCCATGTATTAGACATACAAAAATTGGCAACAAAGGGAAAGGGTAGTTGTATATCAGTGTGACAAAATTTTATATCAGCAAGACAAAGAAGAAGCCATGAAGTAGCGAAGCACTTGGAAACATTTCAGTAGAGCAAGAAAATACACAATGCAATGCACAGGATAAATAACCTAGGTTTTTGGTGTCAACTATTGCCACAGACTTTCATACCTTTTATCGATTCACATAGCAAGCATTGCTGCCTGATAGTCAGAAAAAAAAGGTTTTTTCTTCTGGAGCTCCCCAGGCCTCTACAAATCATCAAATTACTAGAAAAAATGTTTGACTGGTAAAGAACTTTCACTTTCCAGGGAGACCTCATTGAATATACATGATGAAAAACGATGCAAAATAGATTTCTTAAGTATGCTCAGGATGTAAAGAAATTAACAAAAGATGGAATTATACACTTTCTTTGTGTCAGCTCTATCAGAGTAGATAATTTTAGCTAGACTAGTAAGGTTTTATTCCCTTGCAAATACGTTGAAGACAGAAATGCCAATTAGTAAGAACATCCCTGTAGTACATCACAGATGACGATATATCAGGTGTCTGAAGCAAGAAGCAATCATTTCACAGTGATTAGAAAATAGAATAATGTCCCTGTTTGTGATGGTACCTCAGTCATAAGGGATAACAATCATTAGTTTCTGTGCTGCTACAGGACATTTTGCAGAAATGACTGAAGAGAACATCAGTAAGAGATCAGCTGCATGAATGAGTGATTGTGTCAGTGCTTGATTTATTTTTTATTAAACACTCTTGCATGGAAGCCTGAATGAATGCCTGAAGAAACAAGTGTCAGCAGGAAGAGGTGATAGATAAGAAAATCAGAAACAACAGAACCACAGTCTTCAAGACATTCATCAAGCTAGATATGCAAACGTCTCAAAGATGCAGAGGTCATTGAAGTGCAGATGCCTAAAACCAGAATAGAAGAACTGCACTAATGGCTTAAGGGAGAGTCAATGCCTTTTTCGAAGCCCATTAAAATCATTGCCAAACATTTGGCAGCTGACATTAAACTTCATTCAGTAGACATGTCCATGAAATCAGTTAAAAAACCCCCAACAAACACGGAAAATAGAAAAAGAAAATAGAAAAAGTAAGTCTGCAAGGCTCAGGATTCAGAAGCATATTGACTGCTCCTGGCTGAAATATTTTCTTACAGAGCATATACTGCGTATTCAAACTGTTACCCTGGCCTGGAGATGATGGGTTTTTTTCCCAAACACAGTCAGACTAAAGACACATGACTTTTTCACCCCGGAGCAAATAAAGCAGCTGAAATTGGCTTTTTGTTTGTTTTGTTTTGTTTTCCATTTGCATTTCACATAATAACAAACGACAAACTGCTCCCTTTTCAGAAATACTATGGATCTCATTACACTCAGCCTACCTAGTTCTTTCTGAGATTGCAGCTGACTGTTTTTAAACTTTCATATTTCTCCTTTGTTATACCTTTTTTTTTTCTTCTTTTATTTTGCTTTTTCATTTTGGAAGCACTCCCTTATGACGATCAAAAAAAGTCTAGTATTTCTGGTTAAAAATAGTTTCTGACCAGATCCATTGCTTGCAGGTGATATACTTCATGTGTCTTTTCTGTAAATAAGTGGACCAGCTGAAAAGATTAACAAAGTAATTTGTCAAACATTTGTTATTATTTGACAAGTATTCTGAGGAGTGCAAACAACTCTGCTGATTTAAAAGAATCAATGTCAACATATCACACTGAAAACTAAACAAAAACTCCTAACATATTAAATATAATTATTGGTTGTTCTTAGAAGTCTAAATGGACAAGTCAGGCTTTCACTGATTTTGTGACTGAGAATTATTCATTTCCTGATAATTACTTGAGGGCTATATCTGAAGTGAATTGCTTTTTGAGTAAATGATCTGGGGAGGAAAAAATCATTGTTAGAATGAGGAGATACTTCTTACACAGCTTTTACACTGGTTCTGCTATTTATTGGTAGTACAGTACCTACATTCACTTAATTCACAGCCTTTACTATTTAACCTATTCATGAGGCTGTGGAGATTTACCAATCAGGAGGAATCTCACTAGTATTCAACATAACTGTTCAGAGAAATTTAAATAAGACGATGTTCATTTAAAAAGAATGCTAAGGCTCTGGCAAATCCAAAGCATGCAAACACTACTTATTTTTTAATCACAGATCACTAAATTTCATTTATGTCTGAGTGGCCATTGACTTAATTACAATATTATAAACTCATAAGTGGTCCTTGTTCAGAAAAGGCATAGGGATGTGCCCTGAAGAATGTGTTGCTAAACATATGATTGCTTAGCCTGTGAAGTGTCAGGAGAAAACCCATTGATTTGTGAAAATGGGGTTCAGATTGCAATTATTTTCTATCTTTCTTGATGAAGGTGACTTCCCTGAGACTCTTCTATCTTCATA
Organism: Calyptomena viridis; assembly: GCA_013390005.1. NCBI lineage: Eukaryota > Metazoa > Chordata > Aves > Passeriformes > Eurylaimidae > Calyptomena > Calyptomena viridis. The sequence continues at coordinate 5,540 of WEIV01030213.1, forward strand.
ATGTGCCTCAATCCAGTCGTTATAATAATGCATTTCCAAATTGAAGGTATGTTGAATTGTCACCTAAGCTCCTTCATTTGTAATCAAATATATTATGATCCACTGACTTGAAAGCATTTTGGTAGCATGCTGTGTAGATGAACTATCAAAAGGGAAATTCTACCAGTGGATGAAGCAAACTTAAATATAACAATTTGTCAAGTTCGGGAAAAATGGCTCTTTTTTTTTATGTTCATGATACAATGTAATGTGTTTCTGCAGACATTTGAAATTGAAATTCTTCTGCCTTTCCTTTAAAGGAGAAAAGGATGAATCTTGTAAAGAGCATCATAATGCAAGGTCTAGCTGTTTTCCTGTTGAAATACATGAATATAAAATAGTGTGAATTATGTTGCTAAACACACACCTGAAGATTATTAGAAGACACTGTTTTGGCTGCAGCAAACTTGTTAATCTGGTTTTAAAAACTAGTAGAAATGTATTTCTAGCTTCAGAAGGTGATTGACACTGCTCAGGCAAAACAATCAGATACAAACATACTTTCAACAATCTTCTTTCTGCTCAGTCTAAAAGCATTCAAACCCTACAAATCCCAGTTCAAACAGGTGGGAAAAAAAAATCAACCAAAAAACCAACAGAGACTGATTTTCTACTTGCAACATAAAAAGAAAATTTTGTGAAGCACAAATATAGAGAAATTATGTCAGGCCATTTCAGTGGTGCATAACAGGATTGAACTTGAATAAGAGGCAGCATGGGGCATGTAAGTGTGAGTCAAAAACAAGACTATGCTTTGCAACTCATTATCACACTGATTTAATGACAGCTAAAAAGTTGGAAAAGCTGAACTTTCATTGTAGTCAATGAAAAATTCAATTTCTGTGACTTTATGGTTTGCTACCATTATATCATTACTATGCTTTTCTCTTTTCCATTCTGCCCAAGAAAGCTTGAGTAATAACTATGTATTGAGTCAAACTCATGGCTGATGAAACTAAGGACCAATATGACAAGGCAGAGCTTGGAAGAAAATGCTATTAAAAATATATTAAAAAAATTACAAAGTCAAGGCACCCCAAGCTTCATTAAAAAAAAGTCCATGATAGATCTTAAGCATTCCTTTTTCTTGTTATAGTTATTGTCAATATATAAAACAAATGATAGATAAATTTTCTGTTACTGAATTTAGCATGTCAAACAGAAGATTTAAATGTGCCCTTTAAATGGCACAAACACAAGATTGTATCTACTTGATTGTGTGACAAAGCTCATCTGAACACCCACAAAGGAGTCTAGAGAGACAACAGGGGGAAGAGGGACCCAAAAATCCCCTGTTGAGAGACTCCCTGGAACACCACAGGGGCCAGCAGCCCTGCAAGGGCCCATCTGCACAAGCCCAGGGGAGCACTGCAATATACAGTGGCAGGTGGAACACGAAGGACTCCTGAGGAACTTGTCCAGGCCCCTGCCTGAGCTGTCACAACAGATTTATGGGCTCTAGTCCAGGCATGAAACACATCCCATGAGTTGTGGGGAGCATCTGTCCTGTTACCTCTGAACTAAGGGATATTGATGTCTAGGAGTGCAACATGTTAGAGAGTGCAGGGCAAAAGAAGTTTGGGATTGCACAGGATTTAAGGGAAACGAGGGAAAGCTGGTGCGTGTGGTTGAGCACTTAGACATCTCCAGGGGCAAAAGCCCAGTGGGATCAGCTACCGAGGGCAAGGGGAATCCTGGGTGTTGTGGAGGGATGGGGTATATGTCTGTACTAGCAACTGAGTAAGTCTCTGCTCTCAGGGACTTGTGTGTCCAGGTGCCAGCATCTGGGGAGGCTGGGATCTGAGAGCCACCTAGTAGGCTGACTGAGTGTCTGAGCGCAGCTGCTGCAGAGATCTACATTGTATAGTTGTGCGTATATAGAGATATATATGTATATATATTTTCATCAGCAGAACTTCATCCTGCACAGCCATAGAGGCAAGCAGGATGAGGCAATTTTGTGGTTTTGTGTGTGTGCCTTCCAGGAGCACATCTTTGGCCTTGCTACTGGTTGGACCTGGGGACATGGAGAGTCAACAGTCTTGCCTCCCTCAGGCTGTTGGGTCTGGCATGATGTGTTTTCCTCTATCAGTACAAACTGGTGCAGTGTGGAAAAGCAGTGCTTTCTGAAACATAGGCTAGCACAGTCGTAAGTATATGCTGATTCAAAATTCAAGACTTGATCAATGTTATTTTACATTAGACAAAAAAATGTAGAGATAGTAGAAGGAAGTGTTTGTGGCACATAATGACTATCTCACTATGATATTAATTCCATTAAAGAACCTATGAATGGTGGAGAAAACATACTTCACTTTGTGAGACAGCAGCACTGGAATATATCTGGAACAACAAACAACTGCTTATTTATAGATACACTGTGAGGTGTATTTACAAATTGATGTGCAAGAATGCTACATTGTTGTTTCGAGTAAGCATCTGAAGTAAATTTTGACATGAAAATACATGTGTCCATGCATTTCCAAGTAATATTCACATCAATAAAAGTATCTCAATTTCTTTCATATTTCATACTCATATTTTGTGTTTCTTACCAAAATAACTGATTTACAGATGATAAAAATGTCATTGATAAGTGAAGATTTTTCAATTTAACAGACAGCAAAAGGAATATTTTTATTATTTGAACCTTATAAAATCTTTCTCAGAATTCTTACATAAAGACAGGAGAGAAGGAAAACAGCTGCTACAATGCTCCTTAAAAGAGATTTTAAAATCCCATTTAAAAAAAAAACAGCTATATAATATAGATTAAAATATGAGGAAAATTATCACAGATGTGGAAAATAACCTCAAAGGCAGTAGCAAGGAAACTCAAAGTAGAAGTTCTTTCCTTTTAAGTAATTCACGATTAAACAATGATGCTTGGCAGCTGTTATGATCTTCAATATTTCCAAGTCAATGGCTAATAAGACAAAATATTCTTCTATTTTCTTCTATTTTTATGTTTTATTTTTCTTCTTTTTCAATCTTCTATAAGCTTCTGATTTCTGACTTTTCTGATAGTAAAAGTCAAAACTTTTACTATCCTATTAACTATTTTTTCTTCAGAGAAAATACTTCTGGTTAGACAGTCAGTCATAAGAGATAACAATGAAAATATCCCCATGAAAAATGTTCTTCATTAGAGAGGAAGAGAACTAAGAGAATTGCTTCTTGAGTAGAAAGGTCTGTAACAGCCACAGATGGATGAAAGGGAATCCTGGTGCTGAATTGTAATGTCTTTATCACACCATTTCACTGAGACTCAACCAGCATCTTGAAATACTGCAATGCAGTAGGTGACTCTCCTTCTTTGTTTTTCTTTTTTTTTTTATCCCCACAAAGATACCTCATGCATTTCTTACTCTTAAGGACGAATGCAAGCTTTCCCCTCCATTCTAATCACAAGCTTTGAAACAAATGAAAGGAGGTAGATGGTAGCAACTCTGACTGGTTTGTTCACAATCTTCTCTGTGGAATTTTGTGTCAGACATTATGCAACTAACCCTTGCAATATCACCTTCCTTCGTCTCGTCTATTTTTCTATTTTTTGTAACACTCTCCAGGTTTCCTCACCAGCATTGCCATGGAATATAGAGAAGCTCTAGGGTTTGCTAAGAAATGGTAGGAAACTAGTTAACAACATGAACAGCCACTGAAAAAAGACTTTCTCCGTCTTTATTCATTAAGGACATGAATAATATTGACTAGTGGAAGAGCAAGGGACATATTGGACCTTTTTTTATGACAACTAAAAATAAAATTGCAGAACCTATGATAAAAAGACACAAAAATTCTATAACAAATATTTAAGTTAATCCATAAAATGTACTTGTTGCATCAGTTTGAAACTGTTAGAAGATACTGAATATTAATTGAAGGATTAAGCAAGGAAGAAATAAAACATACATCAGTGAGATATTTACACGGCTGACATTTTGACTAAACAGATTGCACCTTTTCTGTAAGCTAAATTGTAAATGGTTTCCAAAAACAACACCAAAGAGATTGTCGTAAGTGTCATAAGATACTCATAAGTGGGGTTAGGTATCTTGTATTTCAGAAGAACCTGCAAATAAATTGTGCATTGAAACAAAGCAAGGAAGGGTAGAGAAAAGATGTTTTTCCTGGTAAGGCTAGGGCAAGATAGCAGACTGACCTTTGAACATGAAAGTGTTAAGGAAAAGATGCACAGCAGTGTCTTGGCAACTTTTTTAGTTATAAGCCTAAACAACTATTCATTCAAAATGTGACAATTATTAAAACAATAGTAAAGCAGTTTAATTGACATGAATAACCAGAAAATAAGTCTTTTGTTTGCACCTCTTTTTGTCAAACCATGTCAAAAGGACTATTTGCAAAGAAGTCAATGATTACCTTTCTTTCTAAAGCATTTAGTCTAATTATAATTAAGACACAGCGAGATCTTCATAATAACTTCTTAACACTGGTGTGTCTGATGAAGGATGACACTGGGCATCAGCTTCATTGTATCTAAATACAGTGTTGGGTCCTTCAAGCAGCTAGTCATCTGCTGCTCTTGCTACAACTGAAATAAAGTTCTGTCTTGTAATAGTATATCACCAGAATCAAGAAATATCAGGAAATAAGACATGCAAATGAAACATCCTTAGAGTTATTCTGAGTAACCCGGTCCTATTGCTATCTGCTGTGGCGCAATAGACACAATTCAGAAGAAAGGTCACTTTAGACTGGGAGATGTTGCTTGCAGAAGAACCAGTGGTATTGGTTTGGCCGTGTCTTACCTAAGAGTGAAAATCAAAACTGACCAAACAGTCCTGCATGTGCTTCCTGACTGAAAGTACAATTGTCCAAACTTAACCCTGTTTAAAGGCACTCACTAAGGCTCACTAAGTGTTAAGGGAGCATAGTTAAGGACTGATCTGGAGAACTTTCCCCTGACTTAAGTTCTTAACTCAATAAAGAAAATTAATTTGGATTTTCAATAAAAGAAAGCAAATTAGAAGAATAGTTACAAGGTTGAAAACCCAAAAGTTCAGAATAATCCTTACTCTCATAATATGTATTGTCTTTTTTTTTATATATGTTCAATTAATTCCTGCCACTTTTGATTTACTCTTTCACCCCTAAATTAGACTATTAAAATTTTCTTCTATTATATTCAGACAGGAAAGATACTTCTTCAAGGTGAATACAAAAACCTTGACAAGAACGTATTGTATCTCACAGTATTTTCCAGTATGAGTATGACAAATTCCTAAGAGCCTCAGTGAACAGAGTACACATTTGACTTGTTCTGAAAGTGTGGACAAAGGTGTTCAGACACACCCTGGCATTTCTAACAAAGAATATGGCTCAGGTTTCACAGAATCTGGTATTAGCAGATACATGGCGATATATTGTGGGCAAACATATTGCACACTTAACAACATTAGTTCTAGCTTCTAACTCTCACATAGACATTTTTCTTTATTCCAATCTGTGGATGACCTAAAATCTAAAATCTACACACATTATATACTTTCAAAAAGGCCAGACCAACATTCGTATGATCACCTTCATTACACACCAATAAAAATGGTGTAAAGCATCAACAATATTGATAGTAGTTTGGATACTATATATACAAAATTAAACATTGTTTTAAAGAAACTTATTAATAACTAAATTCACAGGTTTTAAGATTATTTAAGACATTAAAAAAATTGAGAAAGATGAGATATACTAATTTAATTCTAAAAATAAAGGATCATATTATGAGATTGATTTTTGTTAATTTGTGTTCTAGATCCCAAACTTATTTTATTTCTTAACTGTTTCGGCCAGTTTTAGTAGTAAAAATATTAATTTTTTTTTTCAAGGATCAAGAAAACCCGTTTATTGACTGAGTTTCTGGAAAAAAATACATCTCTGAGATATTAATTTGGATTCATTAAAGAATAAATTCTCAAATTTCACACATTTCTAGGAACAAAACAAAAGCCCTAATCTCTACAGATTGCCAAAATTGTTCCACTGAAATTCATCTAATATTTCTTCTTCTTTTTTCTGTTTTTCTTCTTCTACTTCTTCTTCCTTGCTCTTCCTCCTCCTCCACCACCGTCGTCATCAAACAATAGTAAAATTCATATAAGGGGAAGGATTGTAAACTCTGAAAAATAAGAGAAATTAATGTACACTTGTTTGTGGTGACATAATTTGTTGTTTTGTTCTTCCAGTTTCAGTTAACAGAGAAAACAGGAAGATGAACCTTCAAGAATGCATTTTCACTGAGATTGTATTTCCCTAAAGCTGTGCTATTCAATAATGGATTGAATAGCATGAAAGTAAGGAACAGGCAAATGGTAAGACTTTGAAATTGATGTTCTAAACTTCTAGATTTGCAGGCATGACTTTTCAGATATTGTCCTCCAACAGTACTGAGGCAGAAAAATGGGACTAAGGACTGAGCACTGTTACAAAGAAAGTTCCTGGACTGCTTGCTAGCAATTTGCACTTTCCAAAATGCTGAGTGCCTAGCAAGTAATGTCAAAAATCAATGCAAGCTGCTGAGAACTCTCACTGAAAAAAATAAAATGCAAAAAAATTTAGACACTAAATATAAAAAATAACTAAATTTTTACATTATCTTTTAAAAATGTAAACCTCGACATGAATTTTTTTTCCTCCTTCTAGCCTGATATTTTGTATATTTCTGACTAAACCCCTTTACAAGACATTTGCTTCTATCAAGGTGTAGATATCTTCACTAATGTAGACAGAATTGTGATGATAGTACTTTGCAGTGCTGAAGACAGCCTATCTTTATAATTTCTGTTTTAATATGGTTTAGCTCAGACAGCTTTTCCTAATCTGTGTTCTGAGTCAAACTAAATATTGGAACAAGAGAAATGTTATATTGTTTGAGTTTCGAAAGGCAGATGAAGCTTTTGTACTAGCTCCATATTGAAATCTAACAGGGAAAATCCAACTATTAGTGGTAGCTGTAAGGTGACTGCTGAATAAGTTAAAGTGGGGCAAAAGGCATGAAGCAGTAGTTGTAAATTGTTTTAGTTTCATGCTTTCTGTTATTGCTGACATTCCTTATTTACTAGGGCAAAAGTATTAAAAACCCTTAATACATTTGGCCTAGGAAAGAAGACACTTTATGTTTGAAATAACAGCATTTGGAAAATCATTTTCATGCCAAATTATGAAAAAGCTACTATTTCAGCATAGCCTGAAAAAAAAAATAAATGGCAAAATGCCGTAAAACTTTCTTGTTTCTTATTCAGGGCTTGTTTGATAGAGGAAACTTGTTTTATTCTGGGTTTCAAATGTAGTTCCTCACCATCTTGAGCTGCTGTAGTCATCAAGGATATAACTACACAGCTAGTCAAACAAAAGAAATGTTTGACTTTGTTGTTTTCAGTTTGTGTGTTGTGTATCTTGTTAAGGTGAGTATTGTGAAACTAGGGATCCATACATCAGAAGAAATGTATAACAAGACCTCAGTTCTACAGACTTCAACACACAGGCAAAGTTGATATTTATCCTATGCATATTTAACCTAGTGTTTCTGGCAGCTTCTCCAGTCTTTTATCTTTCTGTCTTATGGAAAATCTGATTGAACAGTACACCAAAGATTCTTTTATATCAGCTCTACCCTGAAGTAAGATTAATGATACCAATGACATTTCTGATGAATTGTGATGTAGTCTGGTCTTTGAAACTTCTGATAAAGACACTGTAATCTTAAAATAATCTATTTGAACACTTAATAATCTCTGACATTTTCCTGAATACCTAATCTAAATTCTTTTGCTGCAATTACTTTTGTCTTAAAGATTTGGAGAACCAATTACTGCCTGTGGCTTAAAAAAAATCTTCAACTAACAGAGGATGACCATCATATCTCTCCTGGATTCTTTTCTGCAGTTAAGGTATTCCCTGTTCTTTACCATTTTCTCCACCAGTTCCTCTTTCTAGGCTTGTGACTACACTTATATTGACATCTACTGAGATTTATCCATTTGATCATTTCCCAAAATGTGATGACCAAAATGGAATCAAGTAGTCCTTGAGTCTTACAATATTAGATAGAGAAGTCCTTGAAACTGAAAAACAATACTCATTCATTCGTCCTAGTATGATCTCTTTTTTTTTTTTTATGATAGTGTGACAGCAGCTTGTGACTCATGAAAGCACTGGATGCAGCTGATCATTCCTTTCTATGTTTAGAGTTGAATTTAACATTGAAAACATTTTAATCTATCAGCATCAGCCTGCTTCTAGAAGTGAATCCCATAAGATCATGCTCCCTGTAAGTACAACCTCACAGGTTGCTAAGGAGTTATATAATTTATTGATCGTCATGAACAAATTTCAGAAGGATACAAATGCTTATGTTCTTCTAAGTGTGACTCAAGCATATATCTAAGCAGCAAGAAAAGAAGATAGAAATATTATAATTTCTGAAAATATTTTACAATGTTTTCTCACAATATTAGATATCAGTGAATCTACTCACACTAGACATCATCACCCTTCCATTCAAAATGTTTCAATGTTTTGAACAGTCAGAAAAAAGTACACAAAAAATCCAGATCCAAATAGTTCTGGTACCCACTTATTTAATATTTACTTGGACGATTATGATTCTTATACTTCTGGTTTACTTATGTTGACCTTTATTGACACTGACATAAGTTTTATTGACACTGACATGAGCATGTCCAAGATATGATTTCTAATTTTGGCTGTGATGGAGATAATTTTCTTCATCAGTTTTATTCCTTTTGCTCTTATCCCCACCACTCCCCACACACACCCTGCCCCATTTCACTGACAGCTTAGCTCCAGCCAGACTTATTCCACAGCACCACTACATTTGTGAATCTTAAATGTGATTTGGAGAATCTGATTTTTAATATCTCAGGAACAATGAATTGATTTATGGTACCTGTCATAGTACAAATATTCTACTGCCAATCACATGCCTCTAAGTTACATGAATTTGAATTTTATTCATGTGTTATCTTTTGCCACTATGCCTTTACTGCAGGATTTACTTAAGGTTTCCCTTGTAGACCTATTTTATGATATTTGTTCTACTTTGGAAAGTTCTGTGGGATTCTATGCCACTGTCATGGTTTGACTCTGGCTAAAAGCCGAGAGCCCACACATAGATCTAAAATTTCTCAGAGAAGGGAAAAAAAAAACCCCGACTTTTGTGATAAGGATTACAAGCAACTGTTTATTAACTACTTCACACAAGCAAAACAGGCTCTAACTTAGAATGTTAAGAGTTTACTACTACAACTACAACTACTACTGAAATCAGAGCTTAAGAGTTTAAGGGNTCTCTTTTCCGGCATGTCTCTGTTCCAGCGTGGAAAAATCTCCCAGTCTTTCCACGGGTTCACAGGCTGAAGAATCTTCGCCCCTATGGTTCCTCACAGATTGCTGGGGCCCTATTCCAGTGTTTAAGGCATCTTCTCTTTCTCCTCTCTCTGACCTTGGTGCTAATCAAGCTCCGCACCCTCCTGTCTCTTAAGCGGCCATGATGTTCTGCCCAGACTTTCTTTCTCTACTCCTTCTTAAATATGTTATCACAGAGGCGTTGTTGCCTGACCTTGGCTAGCTTAGAGCAGAGAAAAACTCTAGCAGCTTCTTAAAGAAGCCTCTCTCCTAGCCCCCCCAGCTAATAAAAAACTCTGGTTACTTAAAACCACAACAGCCACGTATAAGGGACACAATAAAAATTTAATCCACACATAATGGCAAATCAATGTTAGTATCATTAAGCTGAAGTTGTAAACACAGAACTTAAATAAGAATGTGAAATATATTAGGAGTTGAAAACATACAAGTGAATAAGGACATAAATACTTAGAGTTGGCTGCTGTATGTGTGGTATTTTGTTAAGAAACAAGAAATATAAATGCTAAACTTTGAACCATACTTTATTTCCCCCTTTAAAGAAACAAAATCCCTGACATACTTCAAAACACCATTACCCAGAATGCTGGAAATTAATAAAGAGAAACAGAATATCTTGCAAATATTGAACTCTCTTTAATCAACCAGTTTCCCACAAGTTATAATGGGATATTGTTATGAATTTACTCTTTAAAATATGGAACCCAATTCCAGAAGAAGTATTAATGCTTAGCTTATTCCTCAAATGCTTATTCATGCAAAGTTGAGGATTTCTATTGAACAATTCTTGCGATTAGTCTTTTCTAAGGCTAAAACTGCATTCCACAGAAGGCTAGTAACAAAATATTGTAAGAATACTGTAGAAATATCAAGTGCTTGAAGATGAGATCTTTCTTGATTAGGAATAATGTCCTTGCTAAGACAGAAGAGGGTAAAACAATGGCACTGCAATTATTTGTTGACTGATTTTTCATTAAAAAAAAGATCTTGTGCAACACAATGCTGATGATATCAAATGGAAATAAAGAGCGAGGCCAAAAATATTGGGGGTTATTTTATTATTAAACCATTTTATTTTCCTTCCCGGTATTATAAAAATGAACACAGTGATCGTGCAAGAGCAGTGAGTCCCAATGATTAAGGGCTCTCAGCATTTAAGTCCTGCTAGTACAAGGATCAATTGAAAAGAAACTTCTATAAAAACTGCTTTGCCATAAATCAGAATATGAAAGAAATTCTTACTTCTGTAACTTGTGTTCACTTTTCATATATTTCTTTTTGTTTTTTCCCCTGAATTTCCTATTAAAATACAGCTGTTCAGGTTTTGTGACAAAAAAATCAACATGTCTCTCAAAAATGAATTTGAAATACGCCACTACTAGTTACCTCAGACTCCTGGTGTGTCAGCTAACATCAAATTTAGTGCCATACACAATAAGATTTTATAGACCTGTAGCAACACTTTTTTTTTCCCAAGTGCATTTTGAATTAAACTCTGATCCATTTTCTTCACGCTTTCCACTCATTGAAATTCTTTGCAAATCTGTTTTTCAAACTTCTGTCCTTACATTGCTGTCAAGCACTAGCATTTCCCTGGTTTCCTCCAGAATACAGTATAGATAAATAACTCTGATACATGGCACTCTATAAAAGTCCATTTGTCTACAGAAAATCTGTCCCATTTGGCAGTTATTCCTTAAAAGCTACAACCTAACAAGAACTTAACCATAAGAAAAGAGGCAGTGTGCAATTTTTAGGTACCTACATTCTTCATTCACCTACACTGCAGGATTATGTACAGTGATGCTGCTAACAGACACACCCAATACTTCCCCATTTATTCAGGAATCAGAGCCTTTTCTTTAACAATCATATTTAAAACTATTCCTTGTCACATTACAGCATTCTAATAAATAAAATCCAGTCGCAGAAAAAACCAATAAATTTGGTCCAATCTTCCTCACTTATCTTGAATTCTGAGTGCTTCTGTATCTAGTCCTTTCCACAAAGTTAAATGGCTTCAGAAAGGAAAAGTGTCCTTTGCCCATGTTGTTTGTCTCTTTTCTAGCAAGGAGGAAGCAGAAGTTTAAAGTCTTATTGCTGAAGCATGAGAGGACGTAAGAATTTCTTTAAACCATTTGCTTAGGTGTAAAAGATGATCTTTTTTGAATAAGTGTACTTTAATGAATTTGGGAATCCATTCAGGTATATGAGAAACATTCCACGCTAATAAGTAGTATTCTGTACATCACTACTATCAGTTTTAACTAGTGTACAGTGTAGTACAGTGTAGAATAGCTGAGTCCAGCCTACTACAGCAATAGAATCAAATGTTCATTCTTTAGTAAAATATTAAACCTAAGAAAGAAAGAAGACATATACTGCCAAAATCTGCATTGTTGTTTCAGGCAGCAGATGCTATTTTTTTCTGATGCCCAAGGCAAATTAAGCATACAGTGATGGGCTCTCACCTATTTAGCTACAGGGGCCTAACAGCTGTACTCACTGATCTAGCTAATGAAGGAAATGAGAAGGAAGAAAAATTGTGGTCTCAACTTTATCTGCTTCGCTCCCTGAAATGCACAGCTAAATATTGTTGAAATAACTTTTGGTCACTGCAGTTACATGATTTTGAGGCATATTGCATTATTTATAAAAGTTTTAGTCTGGATTCCAGAATTTTAGTATGTGAAGCAAACTCACCAGAACCACTTACTATAGGGCAAAACTAAGCTATATTTTCAGGAAAGCCTTGAATGGTACCAAAATTGGGGTGACATAAATAGGTAAGCACAGAACATCTAAACATGTATGCTCCAGTCATATGCAAAGATTGTTTATCATTTAAAAAAAAGTTAATAACTTCTATTTCTCTGCAAGCTCTTACTTCAGGATTTAAATTATAATCAACTACTTATCTTTACAACACCTGGCAGAGGCCGGGCAAATAAAGTATTTTATTCCATTTTTCAGGAATAAATGAAATTAATTTTAGGTTAAATGAGGGTTTTATAGGAAAGGATAGTTCTAGGCAAGAAATGTTAAATATCCACCAAAGGAAAATCTATCTAATGGAAAAATTGGAAGCAAAAGAGTTGAAGATACTAAGAATTAGTTCCTCTATTAATTGCTTCTTTCTTTTTTTAGTTTCAGTTGGAGAACCTAATATGGCACCCTCAAAACCAAACAAATAGATCAAAAAAAATAGACGCCTAATGTAAGAAAGCTATTTAAGATCTTCCCATAGTCAACTGAAAAGTATACTTTCAAAGAGTAAATCACCCCATCTTAGAAGATCAAGAAGAGATACCTCTTTGGAAGCAACTCATCCTATGTGACACTGACTGGAATATTTGAACTGAAAGATTAAACCAAGTAAACTAACTTTTAGGTATTTGAAGGTGGGTAAAATATATCCCACCTGAAATTCTGTGGAAAAATTATCTGAAGAAATCTAGAGAGTAACTAGCTACAGTCAAAATTTCTAGCTCAGGCTTTCTATCAAGCATTTCTGATAAGCAATCAATATTCAGATGCATGAGTGATCCTTTAGAGGTACTAATTTTTTTTTCTGTTAACTAATGAGGATGTCTTGAAAATTAGCTTAAAGTAAAAGCCACCTCTCAGTGGCTAGATGGAGATGAACTCAATTTCAAGTGATTTTAGAATATAAATCCTTTAAAACTCACAGCTGCGTAATAATAAGAGAAGTTAAATTTCCTAATATTCTCCTTTCATCTTTTTGAGTATCATCACCATTCTTTGCATTATTTCTCTCTTGTTAAACATAATTAAGGTCTAAGAGAGTATCCAAAGGAGGGCAACAAAGATGGCGAAAGGCCTTGAGGGGAAACTATATGAGGAGTGGCTGAGGTCAGTTGGTCTGTTCAGCCTGGAGAAGAGGAGACTGAGGGGAGACCTCATTGCAGTTACAACTTCTTCATGAGGGGAAGAGGAGGGGCAGGCACTGATCTTCTCTCTGTGATGCCCAGTGACGGGACCTGAGGTAATGGTCTGAAATTGTGTCAGGGGAGTTTTAGGTTGGATATTAGACAAAGGTTCTCACCCAGAGATTGGTTGGGTACTGGAACAGGCACTCCAAGAAAGTTGTTACAGCACCAAACCTGACAGTGTTCAAGAAGCATTTGGACGATACTCTCAAGCACATGGTGTGACTCTTAGGATGGCCCTGTGCAGGGCTAAGGGTTGGACTCAATGATACCTATGGGTCCCTTCCAACTCAGCATATTCTGTGATTCTATGATAATGGGAGGCAGACACTGGCTGAATCTGTCATTTTCTAGGCATAACTCCTTTGGGTTTTCCTCCAAAAATGGAGTACCTTCTCATTACTGGTCAGTGTGTGCATTTAGATTCTAATGATACAAAACACTTCAAGGCCACAGCAGCAAAAGCAATAATTTTGCTTATTCAGGCAGTGAAATTTTAAAAGTAGAGGACCTCTGGCCACAGTAATGACACTCCAAGAGAAGATATCCCCAGTGGAGTTGTTTCTACGTCTCCCAAGATATTGCTGTTACCATTGACAGTCAGCGAGAGGAAACAGACCTGGCAGAGTACTAGAGAAACCCTGCTATCTTGTACTGAAAAGTACTGTGGCAATATTTACCTTATTACAAAAAAACCCTTTATTATATGCCTATTAGGAATATGGTATGAAGACGAATATGTGCTGAAGATAACGAGTGAAGGCACTAGAAAAGAATATTTTTACAATGAGTAATGTGCATCTTTTCTACATGTAAGTGAACTTTGTAAAATTTGACTCTGAAGTTTAAAGACGATGAGTACAGGAAAGATGTAAGGGAAACTAAGGGTAAGACTTAAGCATTCAATAAAGCAAAAGCACGAAATATATGAACTTTATATCAACTCTTAACACACATGGTTTTCCATTAACATCAATGGGAATTGCACATGTTTCGTATAGACAGAAAAGTTTAACAGAAGCAATCCCATAAAAGCAAAGCAATTAGAACTTTACTTGAAATAGAATTCCGTTTTTGACACACTCCATTGTGTATAGGTTTAACAGCGCAGATGGTATGATACTTTACATCGTTCTTTTCTAGTGTTATCTACAACAGTTAATTTAAATAAGTTGTTTGTTTTAATACAGAGGAGAGGAGAAAAGAATTCATGTGTGTTTGTCTCTTTAATTAAGTAAACTATTTTCAGTACAAATTTCATAGGTAATGTTTTTGGTAATTGAAAAAGACAACTGTCATGATTATACTGAAACTTTAATTCAGAGACACTAGATAAGACATTTATGCCAATTAGATTGTATGCTTTGTCTTGGCATATTATACACTTGATGTTGTTTAAAATCTATTTTTCCACAGCTCTTTCATTTACCAAAAAGAAAAAACCAAAATATTTTCCAGTTTTGAAAAGAACTTAAAATCCGAAGGTATTTGTAATTCAACTTATGACTCTTAGCAGTTGTAACAATGGCTGATTTTATATTTGAAATATCTCTATTCTATTTTTTGTGGTTTTCACTGTGACAGAATTTGTTATGGGTTACGTTCCACATCTGTGAAACAACGAGAAACTCACACCTAATAAGATCTTGCCAACTCACTGGTCTTACTCTGCTCCTGGGTCAAAGAGGTCAGAATCTTGCTATATTTTATATATAATAACAGAACTGATGACTCATAAGTATGAGAAACATTTGAAGACAGTTTTATCCTCCCACTAAATAATGAAAATTCTTATTGAACACACAATGTTGATAGAGACAGATTCTCATACCATTTCCTTCCTTTTCAAACTGAATTCTGAACTTTAATTCCAATATTTTGCTTCAAGGATCTTCAAGCAGATCATTCAAGGAGTTAAATATACATATATGATGCAAATATAACTAATTACATCTTAAAACAGAAAAAAAAATGAAGAAAAAATCATATGACTTCTCCAGCTGAACTTCTTTTGTTTTATTTTTAACTTTCTCTAGCATATTTATATTTTCCAGGTTTTTTTACTTGATCCTAAAAGGCATTGATTATTTCACATAAAAGTATCATTTTTTGTATTTTAGGAGAATTTCTTCACACATGCAAGATTTATGGATATTTACTATTACTCAATCTGCAAATGTTTGGTGTTTTCGCAATGCTAATAGAGAAAACCTTATCTTCTTGAGAACCTCTGGGCTTCATCTTTTGCTAGAAAATGCTATTGTCAATAGAAAATGGTATTGTCAAGTAGAAAAGAGAAATTAAAACCAGACATTTAGTTGAACAACCACATAAAATTGCAGATAATTGAAACATAACTGGTTTAATGGACTTCAGCAGCATCTTTTCTTTTTTCATTAAGATTTACTTGAAGACTTTCATATATGTTTTTCTATTCAAAACTATGGGTTTTTTTAAAAAAAATAATATTAATAAAATATTGAAAGTATTTATCTACTCCCTTTTACTTTTAGAAAGCAGTAGACATAATAAAATTCTGTCTTCAAGTGATATCTTAATTTTGCTGATCCAGTTTCCATTACCCATAAAGTAGAAAAGGCAATAATTTTATTATATATTTTTTCCTTTCTATTCAGATGCCTCTAAGATATTTAACTTTTGTCCTGAATCTGAAAACACTTTTTCTTATGGCTAATGCCTAAGTTTAACAAAATTACTCTTACAGCACATTCTTAAATAATATTAGTATTTCTCTTTTTTTTTTTTTTAGCTGGATTTGTCTCTTCAGATATATGCATTTCTGGGTATGTTATTTGAGCAATAGCAAATTATCGTGGACAACAAGTGGTCTTCTGTTCATAAGGGTCATGTAATATGCAATACAGGTCATGGGAAGCAACTAAGAAGAAACTACAGAGAAATAGAACCTGAATCAAAGGCTCTGTTGGTATTTGCTAATAAGCATGCTCTAAGTATCAGTAGAAACTTGGAGGAATTCCTTGTACACTTCACGAGGGGAATTATGGCTCTAATTCCAAGAGTATGAAAGTATTTTTTCTTACTTAACTGTTCTCCTGCAATGCTTCCATGAGTGAATTGTTAAAATCAATGCTTATTTCTGTGTGGTGGCCTATTGCATTTGTAATTGAATTCAGATTTAAAAATAAATAACAAACACTATCTCTACTCATGTTCATGCAATAAACAACCCCAGCTATGGAATTCCTACTGGAACACTAATATCGCATATGGAATATGGGGCTATTTATTTTTGGTTCTCTGTCTAAAATACTGGGAAAATAGACATGGTTCATTTCTACTTTGTGTAAGATTTACCCCTTTACTGCATAACTGCCTGGAGGTGAGAAATTGATAACTTCAGTATAGTAAATAAAATTTGTAACATCCAAAGCCAGTTTCTGTTTCTGGAAATGCTTTTTTTTTATTTTCATCTCCTGGATATTCTAAGCTGCAAGTGTTTTTGTAGTTTCTCATAAAAGCTCTCTTAAGTCTTCTGTAAGATTGGAACTGTTTTATTTTCCCTTAGGACTGGTAATGGTAGGCACTTTGTGAAAAATGAAAATATCATAAAACTTCTATTCTATTTTCCTATACCTAAGAGTGCCCTGTTTGCTTCCTTGTTCTAAAGACAGAAAAGTTTCTAGTCCAAGATACAAACTAGAACAGCTTTTATTAGTAGAAATGAGGTCATATTAACTGTAAACATCATCTTTAATCATAAAAATATTAAAAATTGATGTTATAATTGCAGATTGCAGTAATAATTGATGTTATTACTGCAATTTTTCTGAACCCAGACATCTATAGACTTTCAGCTTCGAATCAGAATTATATTAAAAATATTTTACATTATTTTTTTGTATCTACAAATACAAAGCAGTAATCCAACTAAAAAATTATCTTACAAGTAGTGTTAGACCAGTTCTTCAGTCTTCAAAACTTAGAGTGTGCTGGTTTTTTGAGGTGTTTTATTGATGAGTCTTTCATCAAGACACTTTGTAGAGGTCATAATCAAACTAGCACTCTGAAACTACTTTTAGCCCCTTTAAAAAAAAAAAAAAATTGTGGTGTTCAGAATTTGCTATATGAGAGCTAAGATTTGTGTGGTCAGCTAATTTCAATAGATAACAAATGCAATGTGTGAAGAAGCTAGCCTTAGAGATTTTCTTTATTGTGCTATTGGCATTCAAAGTCACGTAAACAATTACCTTTTTCAGATGAATATCATCTAACATAGGGAGTCCATAGCTTTATGCCCATTTTAAATCTAATAAGTCTTCAGCTTGGCTGTCATTAGGTGTCAAAAAACCAGGTTTCAAGCAAAATAACATAATTCGGGTCTGAAAGGACATTCATGGAAAAACCTGAGGCCTAACTTGTGATATTTGCTAGAGAAGGGCAAGTATTCCTGGCACCATTTGCAGTGCTTCTTAAGGACCACTACACATTTCACTAAAGACAGAGCTTAATTAATAAAAACAGTGTACTTACAAGGGTGCTGTTACCACCGGATGAAGAAGAAATGTACCCTGTTTTCCATTGCCATCCACACTCACACTAGTTGATATTTTGTGCAAACCTGCCAGGTGGATGGTAGCAAAAGGGTCTGAGAAACAGTGGTCAAGATAAAATGTGTTGAGTTCACAGGCATACTGAAGACCTTCAGACTAATAAAAACACAACTATTAAATTGATGAAGGCACTGTTGTCTTTGCCTGAACAACAGGTAAGTTACAAAAATTTGTGTCAAACCTTGTTTTTTCTCTATCAGGAACAAATAACTTCCTTCTTGTGATAATTTTTCTTTTTTTTAACACTGTGAATTTTAAAATTTATTCATTCCTGTGATCTTTATCAGAGTAGAGAGAATTCCAAGTAGCATTTTCTAAAGTACATGAATACTAAAAATCAAGTGTTTAACAAAGTCTGGTTGATGTTGTGGGAAAAACACGGAAGGTGTATTGGCTTTAGAAAATGAGAGGATGTATTTTTCTAAGTATTAACTTTCATAGCTGTAATCAGTGGGTAGTCTCAGTGAACTTGCTTGGTTTTAAAGGAAGTTCTATTTGTAAGGCTAAACTGACAAGCAGAACTGTAGAGGGACTGAAAAGATCTGAATCTTATGTTGCAGAAAATAAGTAGAAGTACATACTGGTATCTTTGTGAAATAAAAGCTTTGGCTTCATCTTGAGTTTTTCATAGCTGTTGAAAAATTGCTCTTTCATCCATTAGTGTTCAGAGAATCTAATTCTGGTCCATCAGAATTATGTCAGAATGTTTTTTTTTTTGCTTTATGGACAGCAGAACCTGGTCCAGGGCTAAAAGCAGTGGTTACATGAAGAAAAGATAAAAATGGCCTTCTTTTGCCTGTTCTATTTAGCGTTGGAGAATTCTTCCAGAATGAAACTTGTTTCAGTTCCCTCCTCTGCTGGAAAATAGTTAAGCCAATTTTCTTCATGTTCCAGAAGAACATCCCCAGCTTTTCCTTAGTTTCTGAAGTAATTCAGTTCAGTAAACACAAGTTTTATGTGTGTAGGGGCAGAGTGGGGCTAAAGGGAAGAAGATTTACTTCTGCAGAGTGGTCCCAAATGTATGGAATTTGCCTTCTTAGTTATACAGCTTATAGACCTTATGGATGTTATGGCACCAGTAATGATGGACACACGGACTAACGAGATCCTGACTCATACATTTTTCCTACATGTAAACCTTTAATTACATCCTCTAAAGTATATCTAATGTTTCAAACAATAATTTCACTGACTTACAGATTGAAAATTGCTTGAGTTTAGTTTTGTTGGGGTTTTCTTTGCCATGCATTCAAACATACATAAATAAACAAACATACATAAATCCACTTTCTCTTCCAGATTGTGACTGTATATTTCTTTTCGGGAGACGTCTATGGATAAACACTAGAATTTAGAAAGGAATTTTTTCAGGTTGAAAACCTGTGTGTGACTCGAAAATAACTTGAGTGTATGAAAAGCTTTAAATGGTGAGATATCCACACGCCCACTACAATCTCAAGGGAGCTAAAGGGTTATAGAATTACCAGTGTTGCTTTAGGATAACAAAAAACCCAGCTTGACTCCACAGTTGGTTTGCCACAAACTTCAAACCACTTGCGCTTCTCAAAGCTGAAATTTTGCATATGGTTTTGTCTAGGCTGACCCCAACTGCAATAACACACGGTCAGCTGAAACATCAGTGACCAACATTTATACCTCTTAAGAACCTATCTGATTAAAGAAAAACATGTTGTCACTTATGGTTTTAAACATCCTTTTGAGTGTCATTTACAAATTAAAAATCAAATTTTTTGCTTAAACCAGAGAAGAGGAAAAAAAGCAAATAAATTTTATTATCATTTTTATGTTCTAAACCTAGTTATATTTTTCCATTCTGAACTTTTGTATCTTGAAACAAAAAGCATATGTTTTTTTTTAAACTGTGTGCAGCCCTGTGTAGAAACAGTTACAATTTAGATTTATAAAAAATGTTTTAAAATACGTTTTCAATAGGATGAGGGATTAATTGAATTTTCCAGATATCTTGGATCTTCTCTGAGGTTAGGACAGTTTCAAAGTTATGCTTTATCCTGATTTCTGAGGTTATTTACATACCACTTCCACCCTGAAAGCAAATCAATAGTACCCATCTCAACCCATCCTTCTATCAACCAAAAAATAGCATAGTGGAAGAAGCATGCAAAAACAAATGTTACCAAAAATGCTTATCTTTATAAGAAGAATAGAAGAATTTTTCTGAGGCTAAGGTCTGGTAAAAATAAATTCCTCAGAAACATGTTGACTTTGCAACTAAAGCAAATAGAGTAATGATCCTTAGTAACAATGCAGGAAGGTAAGTCCACAGCAGTATCTGTCATTTCTAATTCAAGTTTCTTAGTCAGCTAAGTATGCAGTCAGGGTGACACAAGGTCCAGCTTCTCCCCACAGGCTAGAGTATGGGAGCATTGGAACCTCCCTGTGATCCGGCATGTCCCATCCTGTCACCTCATCCAGGTCATGGGCAGCCAGGGGGCACCAGGATAGGCCCAGCTCCAGTGATTTTGCATGTCCCTGGGTATGGCCCAAGGATGAGCCAGAATGTTGGAAACTGGAGATTAGGCCTGCTGCAGCATTGCTGATGACTCCAGGGTCAGAAATAGGCTCTTGGCCATGGACTGGGGGCAGGGGGAACAGGGACACCAAGACAGTAGGTTCTACAGTGCCATCAGGACGCGAACAGAGGGACAGTTCTGGTCACAGCCACAGAGCCTCCTCAAAGCAAAGACAGCATGTAGGAGAACACAATGCTTATATATAAAGCATTTTTTATTTTTTTTTTTTTCATTTGCAAAACTTTTAAATACTTGTTTATTTTACCTCTAAGGTTACTTTTACTGTTTCCTTCTCCCCAAAGTGATTTGCTCTTCAAGTCACTCCTTTTTTCCCTTTAAATAGCTTCATTTAAAATATATATAACACTATCTGTTGTACCATGCTGTTTAAATTGTTTACTATCAATGTAGATTATTGAAATGCAAGTAAAAGTTTATTTTCAGAGGAATGAAGCAATTATTAACAGTAAATTAAACTTCTTTACATTTTCATATGTCTTGGTTTAAGATGATTATAAAATTAAAACTTCATTGTTATAAATGCAAATATCTTCTCCCTATCTTATTTTATTATTAGTTTACTTTTACAGCCCCTAGTCTTGTCAGAAAGTTGTGTGGTTAATAAATTATTTTTACAAAGTACACTGGATGTTTCTTTTACACACAGTCAGTAAGAATGTGGATACCTGCTGGTTCAATTATTTTATGTAATCATGTTTTTGTCAAAATTTGTTTTGGCTGGATTCTGTTGTTATGCAACTCAATGTCAAAAATGCACTGCTTGATTATCACAAATGAACTAAATAAACAAATGCCTTAAACTTTGCAGAGTTCTATTTGGCAGCTGTTAGGCAGATATTTAAGAACTAGTAAATCTGCTGTTAATTTTTACTCTTTTACACATCTTCAAGAATATGACTAATAATTTCACAACTACCAAATAAAATAGTGTCGCACTAGTATCTTTTCCTCATGTCTTAGGCAAACCTTAAGTAAAATCAAGTTCTATTCAGTGAATTTATGTCATATTTTCTGGAATGACCAGCCCTGTCAATATATCAGTCCTGTGTCCTCTCGATCATGTCCTTTTGTCATTCTTGCTAAGAAATGGCAGAAAACTTGTATAAACATAGTTTTTATTATGATTTCTATAACTCAGTCAGTGTATTCAAACTTCTTTTTGCAAATAGGCGGAGAATAAACCACAGAGCAAGATGACACAGGCTAAGGTCTATGTGATTATATGAACTTTGTTTCCTTGGAAATCTCAGTTAAAAAGCTCTGCCTGTTTCTTCAAATAAATTGACACAAAATAAAACTGCATTCACAAACATAAAATTAAATAAAAGCTTCATTAATTGTGATACAGACGATATGAAGAATATGTCATTTTGAGAAATTGCTGTCCTTTGCCTTTCTCTTTTCCTTTCTTTCTTTCCCATATTTTTCTACAGCTGCGATTAGCTAACAAGTTTTGTTCACTTTTGCAAGGTCCAGACAAATGTCACTTTATGGACAAATGTCACGTTATTGTGATTTAAAGCCAGCTGGAAATCAAGTTCCAAGCAGACACCTCCCTTCTCCCCACTCCTTCCAGTAAAAAGGGAGAAAAACACAGAGTTTATGGGTGGGGATAACAATTTACTGGAAAAACAGAAACACGGTAAGAAAAACAAACAGTGACAGCAACAATACTAATAACAACAGTGTAGACAAGAGAGTGATTACATACAAAAATGCCTATGGAAGTCTGATCAACCCATTGTTACCGCAGCCTGGCACCACATATCTTCCTGAGACAAAGGAGAAAATGGCAGACATTACTGCAGCTGGCATTTTTTCCCCAAGCCCAAGACAACAGTGGACAATCCCTCCAAGTTGGAGTGTCCATGCTACACTACCCCATCACTCTGTCTGTTGCTTTGCTCTCCCAGAAAAAGGAACAAAACTGTGGCAGTTCTGCTGCATGTTCCCTTTTTATTCCACCTGAATCCACGCCCCCAGCAATGACATGGGTGGCATATAACAACGTATAACAACAATCTAGACACACCACACAGATCCAGGCTCCAACCCTCTCACAGCAACTGCAAGAAAATTAACTCTGTCCTAGCCAAAACCAGGACACATGTATACATACATATACATCTATACATATAGAAATATATATGTATACACATCTGTATGTATACATAGAAGTATATACATATACACATACATTGTATATTCTAAATTCAGAGTCACACATGCATCAAATACTGGATATAAGCACCTCTTCAGTGACAATTTGTATTGCTGACAGAACAATTGTGATGACCATTGCAAGTTTCCATTTTATGTCAGCATATGCATAATTGGGATGGAGATACTCTAGAATGCAAAAATGTTTGTTTCTGTTCCTCTTGGCTCTGATCACCTCTGGAGGTGGGGCATCCGTAATTTCTTTGGGATGTTTCAGTGTCTCACCACCCTCACAAAAAAGAATTTCTTCCAATCTACTCTAAATATACATTCTTCCAGTTTAAACTCCTCATCCTGTCACTATATTCCTTTATAAGAATCCTTCCTCATCTTTCCCGCAGGACTCGTTTAGATACTTGAAGGCTTCCATAAGGTCTCCCTGAAGACTTCTCTTCTCCAGGCTGAACAATCCCAGCTCTCCTACTCTGTCTTCATCTTTGTGGCCCTACTCTGGACCCACTTGAGCAGATCATGTCTTGTGCTGGGAACCAGAGCTGAGAACAGTACTCCAAGAGAGGCCTCACAAGAACAGAGGGAGAGAATCACCTCCCTCAGCCTAATGCTGTCCATAGTCCTTTTGATGCAGCCTAGGATATGGGTAGCCTTTTGGGCTGCTGGTGCATATTATTGAGTCCTGTTGAACTTGTCATTCACCAACACCCCCAAGTCCTTCTTCTCAGAGCTGCTCTTAATCTGTTCTCTGACCAGACTATATTAGTGCTTGGAATTGCCTCAGTCCATGGGTAGGACATTGTACTTGTTCCTATTGAACTTCATGAGTTTTGCACAGGCCTAGCTTTCAAGCTTTTCGTCTCTGGATGGCTTTCCTTCCCTCCAATGTGTCAACTGCACCACACAACTTGATGTTCACTTTAAGGGCTTTTTTCTTTTCTTTTCAAGGAAGAAAAAATAAAAAAAATCCAGAAAAAATATAAATGAAACACAAAAGTGATATACTCAATTGCTGCCTGAAAGTTCATATAAGCATGCAATTTTTTGCCTCAGACAGGTATTTACAAAATAAAGATAGTGCTACACATGAATTAGTTGTGCAGATTTTCAAATTATGATAAAGTTAATTTTATAGTTAAATGTCATGAAATGCTCGAGGGCAGTTAATCCAATCTTTATGGTATAGAGAGAGCCATAGCAGTTTATACCAAATATTGTCAGTACAAAGACGGTTAAATTTGACTTATAAAATATGATGTGAGTTCACAAACATGATACTTCTAGATTTCATTTAGGCTGAAAATACACTGAAATGTTCTGAGTCCCTGCAGCATATCAACAAGTTTCAAACAGAAAGAAAGATTATCATATTTTACAATGTTGCAGTGGTGGAAGAGGAAAGCAGAATGCGGCTAGTATGAATTATCCCTGGTTTACCAAACCAGGTTCATCTAGTTAAGGTTTCTAATAAAGGTCATGTACTCTACATATATTTATTCATTCTGTGAACAGAATATTTACCTCCTTAATATAATCTAAATATTCCTTAATAATGCATTGTTATTGCTTCACTAAGCCTGCTTGTGGAACCATTACACAGTCTAAATTATTCTCTGTAGGGAAAATTTATCTTCTAATGCATTATGTTACTTCCCCCAACTTTGATGTCTATTCTAATATGTCCTCGTTGATCAACTCAACATCTAGAAAACTTCTGTCAGTGTATTTCCATTTGGGGGTTTGTTTTAGATTTGTCATGCATGATTACTAATGATATTTAGTCTCTTTCTAATGAAGATAGCACTAGGAAATTATCCCCACCTCTGCCAATGATTATGCATTAATTTGCCTGCAGCATTCACTGACTATAAGGATGATTTGAGGTGTATGAATGCAAAATGTATAATCATATATGGAAGGTACATTCCTGTAAACTTGGTTCCTTTAGTCACTGAAATTTAGATACAGAGCTAAGTTTTCAAAAGTGATTAGTATCATCACTGTTGTTTTATTTATAAAATAGGTGATCAGCCTGATTAAAAAATTTTATTTAAAATAATTAATTATGTGATTCACCAGGTGTGGCAATAGAAAGACAGATAAATATTATGTACTCTGATAATTTCAATCTTCATTTGAGGCTAAGGAATAAAACTTATTAAGTACATTTTGGGACTTGCTGTACCCAAAGATGGTCATAAAGGAAAAGTGACCTAAAAAACTAAGTTTCACTGAGACTTTTACTGAGAAATTATCCAGTTATCTAGCAGGAACTCTTGATTTAGGCCTTTTCCCATTTATTCCTTGCAGTGGTATCCTAGCTGGACACCTGGCATTACTAATTGAAGAATCTTATTGGAGAAGAAATATTGAACAAGTTTATATACATATATATAATTTATTGAGGTTTGATTGAAGACTAACAGTTTCTATGACAGTTTATAAATCTTGAGAGAAATAGAATAAACCAGAAGATAGTCTCCTTATTATTCTCAAATAACATCTAATTAAGACTTCATATACATCAAGAACAATGATGGTTCATTTACTTGAGAGTTGCATCGGAGAAAAAATTTTATATTATGCATCACTAATAACATCATATCTGCAATGATTTTTCTATTTACTCACGATGATGACATGTCATGGACACTGCCAATCATACTAACACAACTCAGTTTTCTTTAGTACTTATACTTTTCTTGGCTTATGTGTTCTGTCCTGAGTTTCATATTTAGAGCCGAAACTCTTAGCAGAAGGGATTGTACTATTTTTCTTTTGCTTGTTATCTGTCACGCAAAAGTCTTGGTCTCAGAGCTCTTATTTGATGTGGCAAGTCAAACAATTAAAATTATTTTATCTCAATTATTCTTCGATTACTCTTCATTTTATTTAAACAAATTTTGGAAGTTGCAGTTGCACTAAAGTTAGCTTTGCATGCTATATGAGCATCATAACTAATTAACTATTTGCACAATTCCATCTCTATCTATGTTGACAAGGTATTTTACACCTATATGTAGCAATTCATATATGTGAATTATTCTTATTCTCGTGATAAGACAAAGAAAGTATACAGTACTCTTCAATCATTCTTGATTTCCAGTTATGTATATCTAATACGTAAATGTTTTTAGTAGCTACCCTTTCTGTAAAGTTAAAATAGTGTTTTTTCTATTTTTTAGAATAATTACATATTTCTATCATTTTATATATGTGATGAATTTTATTGTGCAAGATATTCAAGCATATTTAACATAAAAACAAGTATGATCAAGAAATTAGAATGTAATAGAATATTGACTTCAAGAGTTCTTGAATCTTTGTATAGCCAGAACTGAAAGATCTCAGCCTTTTAATTATTCCTGAAGCATGTGTACACTGCCTATGTTTCTTTACAGGTAAGATGTCAGGGAGCACAGAGAGAAGTATAATAGAAACCTGCTTATATCACCATAGGGTTGGTAGAACTGAAACATAACATCTCACACACTTTAAAAATAAAAGTTCACTCCCTTCTTAAAGTGAATTCAGTACAGTCATTGAAGCAACTGATTTTCAGAAAAGTAGTATCTTATCTGAGATTAAATTTTCTATTCTTCTAGCTACTAAGAAAGGTAAAAAATATCAGTTATGCAGGAAACATGACTCAAGCTTAATTTCAACTGGGAGATAAAACAGAGAACATGGCCTGTCGTGAAATTCAGAATGGCTTATCCTGCTAAGAAAGCACATAGCATAATATCTATTACTATTTGTCATCATTGCAGTTTTACATTATATCAGTAATTGTGAGAGCCTGGATTTTAATCTCTTATTTGGGTCGGAACAAAGCAGCTAGTGTGTTTGTGTAGGGGGAAGGACCAAGCCTGCAGCCACATGGCCAGGGCTGTTGCTATGGAAGGCACATGGTGGCCTAATGCCATGCAAAAAAGGCTGTCAACCAAAAGGCCTGTCTGGTAGCCCACCCACATCATGCCTCCTGGAGCCTTTGACTGATTGCACCACCCCTCACTCTGGCCTGGAGGGCACCGAGTGGTCAATGACCCGAATGTTGCACCTGGGATAGGTGGCCACAGTGACCAGACCACATAAATAGAGCATCATGTGGGCTCTCTCTTTGCCTTTCTCTTTGGACCTATCACCATGTGAAACCATGGACTTTCATAAGAGTCTTTGGTGGTAGCTATCTAGTTTTCTTATTCTAATCTCTTCTTTCTTTACTTTTTTGATCTCTCTTTCTTTTCCCCTCATTAATCACTTTTGGATCACTTAAAACTGATGGATTACTAAGTGTTTTGTTCTGGGTGTTTTTGGTGGATTACTTCTGCCTTGGTTGCATGTTTTCCTTGAAGCCTTATGCCAAAATGTTTATTTTCTCACTAACTTAAAAGAAGTTTCTTGGGAAAGCATGTTACTGTTTTCTCTTTACAGGACTTCGAGATGACAATGAACTAAAGGCTTTGCAAAAGTTTGGTTGAGTGAAATCCTTTGAAGCCTTAAATATACATTTTGAAAATAATACTCCTAGTTAAGCTAGTGGCTTCAGGACTGGGGTGTTGTTATGATACCTCAGTTACTTGTAGAAAAAATACTGAGAAAGCGGGAAAATGCTGTGAAACAGAAGCAAGCATATTTTGTATTGTCTGAAAATAAAGTTTAAAGATGTTTCATTTATTTTTAAAAAATGTTATTAAAAACTTTATTATACTTTCCCACAATTATTTTGGCACAAAAAGCTTACTTATTTTTCCTCTGAAAAATTATAATTTAACATTTGCTGCATAAGAAGATACAGAGAAAAAAAGTCATTGAACTGTTACTACTAGTCCTACAATTTCAGAGTTGACCATAGCTCAAACACAGTTCAAGTAATGCAGTACAAGAGTTTATATTAACATCTTTCTTTCTAAAAGACAGAGCAGGAGCAACTTCTTTCTTTAATCTTTTAAATTGTTTGAGGAAAAGATGATAATTTTTTCTTGTATTTTTCAAAAATATGCTCAGAATTATGGTAATTATCTGTTCTATAGCTTTTCAATAATCTGCTGAAATGTAAATAGAGACAGTCATAGTGGGACAAATTGTCACTTGTTCCGCCAAGAAGTAATGAAGCATTGAACTGAAAGCTAAATTACTGGAAAAAAAATTCAAGATCCCAATTTATTTTGATCTATCTTCCTATAACAGTCTGGAACAAATGCATATAAGAAGACTGCAAACACTGAAAGCACGCAGAAGTCAAGATTACATTGAAAAGCCTAGTGAATCTTCAGTGCTTCTTCAGGAAGTCATGAGGAGTACATAAGCCCTCATGACAATAACAAGTGATATATTTTTTTCTAAATTGTATTGTGACTTCATCTGTTCAGCATATTTAAGTTATGGGAAAAAAGAGACAAAGATGACCACTGATTAGCTGAAGTTTGCTAATGTTTTGATTACCTTGAAAAATAATTTTAAATTTTTCTACAAAGATTTTCATCACAGTGCTTGTGCACAGTGATAGACTCAAGATTTCTTGAGATACTTGTGAAGAGTTGACTCAGCTTTCAGTAGCAATCCAAAAATCAGGCTGAACACTAGGAAAGAGTATTAAGCATTGAATGAGCATTGAGACATTAAATAAAGCAATGAGAAATGAACAGAGACAAGGGAGAGAACAGTTCCATAACATTTACTTTGTCTTGAATAATATAAATGAGGACACAAAACAGGAAAAAAACCCTCAACTACTAAAACAAAAAACAGGTATTTGCTACTTTGGATAAGGGTCATCTATGACAAGCCCCACCAGTGAGCATGTAAAGGCTGAACCACACCTTTCGACTTCTTATAAATTAAAAAACTTGGTATATTTGTGGAATTGCAAATACCAATTGCAATCTCAGCCAGCACTGAAATAGCTGCAGCAGAGTATGAGATTAACTGCATTTTACAAGTGTGATATTTATTTCTTGTGAACCAGGAGCATTTAGAAGGCTACCCAGGAGTTTACCTCGCCATGCCTACTTGCACTGTAATAAAAGACAGTGGAGCAGGACCTAAGAAACTCTGAACAACTGCAGATATATAAACAGAGATCCAAGAGAAGCTGAAAGGGTAAAATCTTTAAGTATATTTAGTCTTTAGGAAAAAAAAAGAAATTAACATTCAGGATTTCAGCCTATTACATCAAAGTACAAAGAAATCTAGAAAGCATCATCATGAAGGAACACAATAGGGAAAAAGAGGAAAACAACTGAAAAAGGCAGGCATTGCCAAAAAGCACTATGAAGGAAAAAGGGGGAGGGGAAAAAACATATTTTGTGAAATTTCATATTGGGCATGCTGAATGTATTTAGAGGAGATATTCAATACTAGAAATCCTGCTAATCTCCTTAAAGTGAGCTTGACCATCTGCCTAAAAGTTGCTTTTAGGTTAGTGAAAGAGTCAGATCCGATCTTTTTTCATAGATTTCTGCACTGAAAATGAGAAAATAATGCATGTTACTAGAGAAGAGAAACAAAGAACACCACTACCCTCTATTTCTTTTCCTTAACTTTGTTAAGTTACTGTTTTATTTATATTTGTTTTCTTTCTCTAATAACATTCTCTGCATGCGCATTACTGGCTCTAAAGCTTCTCCCATATATCTCAACTGCTTTGGCATCTCTCCACTGCTGGGTGAAGACTCTAGTACTTTGCAGAAACGTGTCCTTCTGGCAATTCCTGCCCTAGGATCATAAAATTGATGCCTTGGGGATTTTCATCATATTTCTAGGATTTTAGCCTGCNGCAGTTTTTGTCTCCCCCTATGATTTCAGGCATCACAATCGTTTAGGTTGAAAAAGAACTCTAAGATCATCAAGTCCAACTGCTGATCCAGCACTGCGAAGTCCACCCTAAAACATGTCTCTAAGGGACACATCTATATCTTTTTTAGTTACCTCCGGGGCTAGTGACTCAATCACTTCCCTGGGCAGCCTGTTCCAGTTAATGATAACCCTTCTGGTGAAAAAAATTATCCTAATATTCAATCTAAACATCTCCTGACAAAACATGAGGACACCACGTCTAATTCCAGTAGCAAAATCTCCTTTCAGCAACAGCTTCCAAAACGTAGCAGTAGTGGCCTTTCTTCAGTGAGTGTAACCCTTTTCCATTACTCCCATTGTCATTTTGAAAACCATTTATGCCTTCCACAAGCAAAACAAAAAACCGAGAGACCCTTCTTTTCTTAAAAATATAGAATGAAAACTGGGACTAGTTGTATAAATTTAAGTATATTACATATCACTTACAGACTTTTTAGATATTAAAATTGTTCTAACACTTAAAATATTTGCACTACTGAGAAGAAAGAAGGGTAATAAATCAAATTACGTAACAGAATATTGGTTATTTTGCGGTTTTCTGAAGAATCTGGGACTGCTTTATTTTAAATGTTTACTATATTAAAAAATCTCATGGCTGCAACCTTATTTTATAAAACAAAACAGCATTTTGGACTCAAAGCACATCATTTCCCACAGGGAAATTCAGCAGAACAGTATGAAGCACAAACTATGCTTCATTCACACAAAGATGTCATCATTCAGATAGCAAAAATGTTATCAAGTTTCAAAAAATTTTCCACTTCCTCCTCCAAAACAATTACGGAACATTGTATGGATTTAAAACTGAGATGCAGTGCAACCAAGAGAGGTAAAATGAGGAAGATATTAGTTCTGTGGGAAGAGTTAGCTGGTAAAAAACAATATTAAAGGTACTATAACAAATTGAAATCAAACAATGACGAGGGTAATGGTCCCTGTCAAGAATAGAGAGGCCTTATAGAGAGATCTGGATAGACTAGAGAGATGAGCATATGAAATTTAACAAGATTAAGTGGAGCAACCCTGGATATACATAATAGAAAAAGGGTATAAAGCTATTAGAGGCCATCCAAAGCAGGATGACCAAAATGATGAAAAGCCTCAAGGGGAAGGCAAGGAGAGGCCGACATCACTTGCTTTGTTCAGCTTGGAAAAAAGTGAACTGAGGGGGCATCCTCATCACAGTCTACAACTTCTTCAAGGATGGCAGCAGAGCGGGAGACACTGATCTCCTCTCTAATGACCAGTAACAGGACATGAGGAAATGAAATGAAACTGCATTAAGGGAGGTTCAGATGTGCCATTAGGAAAAGGTTCTTCAACAAGAGTGTGGTTGGTCACAGGAGCAATCCCCTTGGAGAAGCCGTCAGAGCACCAAGTGTGTCATATCTCAAGGAGCATCTAGGCAATGCTTTTATTCATATTGGTTTGGTTTTAGGCAGTCTGTGGTGCTAAGATTTTAAGAGCCAGATATTTTTACCTTTCTCTCAGCTTTGACTGTGTCATGAAAGAGGTTAGATTGTGTGATTGCAGCTGTTTTTCATGGCCTAGAAACTGTTTGGATGACTATGCAACTACATGGAGTCTTATTGAAGCAGCCGGGATATCTTGTTCGCATAAAAACAAGTGAGAAAAAAAAAATTGTTCTTTACAACTAGTCCTTACTAGAGTTTTAATTAAGCAAAGCAGCACTTTTGATAGAGCAATCAAACCCACCACATTTGGAGTATCTAGAAAGAGAATTTAATTTTGGATAATATAGCTAGGAAAATTAAATTAAAAATAGGAAATGAAGCTTGCTAGAGGTATGTTGGGTTCACCAGATGTAGATGCTGGGTCGTCCCGTGAGGCAGAATGATGAGAAGGCTAGACTCCAGAAGTTTTCTCAAAGCATTTATTTAACTATTTGTGCACTGGTTTCTAAGTATACTAAGCATAAGCATTTAAGCATGGCAAAGGCTATAATACCTACTGAGCTGACGTTGCATCCATGGTTCCTCAGGCAATATGCCTGAAGAACCCTGGACACACGTCTCTGCCTGATCAGGAGATGACCAGGCAGAGGGTTTGCTCTCCAAAAACTCAGAAAATTTCTGCCTGCTTCTTTTTGCACAGTAAAAGCTTGTATATGTCAGCCTATATTGTTTACATTAGACATCCAATAACTTGGGAATAAGGTTCTCCTTGTCCAACCACGGGAACAAGGTTATGTCCAGTCAGAGCCTCACTTCTGCTCATGCTCAGGGAGAAATTTGGCCTGCAGCATCAGGCCACATCAGTAAGCAAATATGGGTTTAAATTATGATATAGAAAAAAAAGACATTTTAAAATATGATTGGTTTGTTAAAAAATCTTCACTCTTTCTATGAGAGCAAGTCAGGCAAAAGATGATTTGGCAGCAGCTTCTAGATATAGACATGAAACAAATCAGGAAGTAGTGTCACCCTCCAACTCTACAGAAGTAGCAATGTTAGAATAAATTGGCAGAACCATTATTGACATTGCTTTTTTCCAAACATGTGCTGTAGTTTATCATGAGGTACTGTCACATTTCAGACTGAATTCACTGTGATATATCAAATTCCCTGGCAGAAACCCATCTACAGGAAAGTAGTTTTCTTAATGCTTGCTTACCCCATCCATTTCAAGCACTATTTCAATGAAATGGAGCTGTGCTTCTCCACCTCTTGTTAGATTCACAATTCATGCTGAGATATGTAATTTGTATGTTTGTAGACCCACAGCATCATAATAAACCGGAAGACACATGAATAGAAAAGCCCTAAAAGCATGAGGAAACATGGTACTTTTTGTTATTATCTGTTTCCCTTTTGGAAGGATGAAAGTGACTAGTGACAACAGTGCCACTAATAGCATCAGATTCAAGGGGTTTTAATTATTGCATCTTTGGCCTGAGAGTTTAGTGAAATTTAATTTTAAAATTCTCTTATGCCATATGGATTTTACCCAAACTCTACATGTTATCTACACCTCTTCTTTCATATAATCAATTACAGAATTTAAAGCATTACTATACTGCTCAGTCAATTTAAATATTTATTTTAGAACAAAGTTAGTTATTATCAATAATATTGTTATATGCAATATACGTAGTGCACAGTTTTCAGTCATCACTACCCTTCCCTCCAATGCATGTTATTTCTGTATCATAACTATTTTTATGATCCTGAAATATATATATATTCATTAGAAAGAGTAAAGTGCATTTAAACTTATCTCACCTTCCATAATTCCTGTCAAAATAAGGTTTTTAAAATAGAGAGAGAGAGAGAGAGGTCAAAACGCATTTGCCAAAATGAACATATTTCTAGCTTTGTAGCACATTGCAGATTTTGGCCAGCTATTTGCCACTCAGCACGAGAAACTTTGCACCATATGTCCAGCTTTCATTTAGAATGGATATTTATCTTTTTCGGAATAATAATCATGAGAACTAGCAAGTCCTCAGTTATATGGTAACATAACAGCCATAACATCATGTTTGTTGTTTGAGGTTTTTTTCTTCTTTTTTTCCCCCCCCCCAAATAAGCACTTTGACTCTGCTTCAGTTGGAAAGATCTCCTTGCATTTTTAGATTTGGGTTCACCCAATAAAATTATGAAGTGTTAACTTTACAAATATCTTAGCAAATTCCAAATATACCTTTCCCTTATATTAATAACGTTGCATAAAGAAGAATCAAGCTCTAACACAGCAGAAAATCAAGAGTTCTTTTCTAAAAGCTGCAAATTAGATGTTCTCTACAGACTCAATATAGACAAACTTCCAAAGTTCAGATTGAATCCAAATCCTATTACACAATGGAAGTAGCAAGAATACCAATCAGAGCAACTACTGGAAAAGGAATATTTGTAGTGCCCACATCTTTGCTGATTATCTAAAGCAAATTCCCTCATGTTGTTGTCACTGAGCTGTTACAGTGAGAATCAGCAGATGGTTAATCAATCCCAAAATGCCCTTCAGGAGCTTCAACAGCTGTGTATGGTCAGCACGAGTAAACTCATCCAGAGTAAATGTGAACTGGAATCTGTGCAGCATGGAAGCACAATGGTTTCCTTTCCCTATTACAATAAAATGAGTCTGCAAACATTCCTTAAGGTTTTAACTTTCCAAAGTAAATTCAGTAACATTTCTATAGCAGTCTTGTGCAAACAGTCTACACATAATAAATCCAAAATCGATTTATTAGCAGGGACAGTGTTAATTAAATTGAATTATTCCAGGCTGAAGAAAAGGTACCATCTGCAAATTACAGATAACAACCCTGCAGTTGATAATCTCAGGAAATATTTGCAAATTTCAAGTAATTTATTCACCAGCATTTCCATGTACCCCTAAACACTTGTACATACAAGGGGGGAAAAAAAAGCTATTCTAAGACAATACACATTTCATGGTACAAACCTTGCCCCTGAGCTATTTCTGATACATAAAGCACACTGAGTTCACAATCTTTCGTAGTCTGACACTACAGACCAGGACAACAGAGTATATCAGAAGAAGCAATAGATGCTTGGAAATCAAAACATAATTTACCTCAAAATATTCAAAAAGCATGCCAAAGTTATCATTTCAGTAAACTTAATCAATTAATTTTTATTTTGACTTTTAGCTGAGCTTTTATGGATTGGTGTAAGACTATCTGTTCATACATAAATACATAAGTATTTTAAATGGACATGGTGTGCTGGTTGGAGCTGGGGTAGAGTTAATTTTCTTCACGGTGGCTGGTGTGGGGCTGGGTTTTGCATTTGTGCTGAACACAGTGTTGATAATATTGAGGTGGTTTTATTACTGCTAATCAGTGTTTGCACAGAGACAAGGCCTTTTCTTATTCTTGTACTGCCCACTGGCAAGAGGTTCGGGGTGCAAGGGAAGTTGGGAAGAGACACAGCCAGGACAGCTGACCCCAAGTGACCAAAGGGATATCCACAGAATCACAGAATTGTTAGGGATGGAAGGGATCTCTTGACATCATTTAGTTCAATTAGACCTGCCAAGGCAGGGTCACTTAGACCATGTTACACAGAAAGTCATCCATATGGGTTTGGAGTGTCTCCGGAGTGGGACAATCCATGACCTGCCTTTGCAGCCTTTTCTGGTGCTCTGCTGCCCTCATTATAATCTGTTGCTCATCATCGTGTTGCTGGGCACCACTAAAAAGTCTGGCATGATCCTCTTGGCACCCATCTTCAAGACATATATATATATACATTGATGAGATCTCCTCTCAGTCTTCTCCTCTCTAGACTAAACAGACTCTCAGTCTCTGCTCATAAATGAGATGCTCTAGACCCCTAGTCAGCTTTGTGGCCCTTCACTGGCCGCTCTCCAGTAGCTCCTTGTTTTTCTTTTATTGGGGAGGTCAGAACTGGACACAGTATTCCAGATGTGGCCTCATTAGGTCCAAGTAGAGGGGGAGGATCACCTCCCTCGACCTGCTGTCCACATTCTTCCCAATGCACCTTAGGATACCATGGGCCTTCCTGGCCACAATGACACACTGCCAGCTCATGGAACACTTGCTATCCACCAAGACACCCAGGTCCTTCTCTGCAGAGCTGCTCTCTAGTAGGCCAGCCCCCAACCTGTACTGGTACTTGGGATTATTCCTCCCCAGGTGTAGAACCCTGCACTTGCCCTTGTTGAACCTCCTTAGATTTCTCGCTGCCCAGCTCTCCAGCCTATCAGTCTTGCTGAATGGCAGCACAGCCTTCAGGTGTATCAGCCACTTCCTCAGCTTTGCATCATCAGCAAAGTGGCTGAGGGAACATTATATCTCTTTGTCCAGGTCATTGATAAAAAAAAAATTCATAAGGAATTACCCAGCCTCTTTCTCTATTTATCTTGAAGTGTTTTCTTTGCAAAGAATGTATGGAAAAAATTTCAAAGTCCATCAAACACTATTTTTTTCTCCTTTCTAGTAAACATTATGAGTCACTGTTTTATTATTGAGAGAACCGCCTGAAGAGAGGCTACTCACAAAACAGAGAAATAATGAATATCCTGTCATAAGTAAAGCTGGTCGAAAGTGGGCAATTTTAAAAGGAGAAGGCAGGGTGAAAAACATTCACTCAGGTTTTCTGATAACTAAATATTTGCCTTTGGCTTAATGGCACTGAGGTATGCTGCCTTGTAGAAACTGTAGACTGTGTTCTATTCACCCATGATAGCTAAAAATCCCTGGGCAAAACTTTCCTATGAGGAAGAGTTTAATCTTGCAGAGTTTATAATATAGGGATGTAATTCAAGTCTTGAGCTTTGCAAAAACAAGTAGAGGAATCAAATACCTTGTGTTATGTCCTCGAAACATAACAAGTGAATGATAACACCGTTCTAAACTTCCATGATTCTTAGTCAGAAATACATGGTCTGGGGTTTCTGGGTTTTTTTTGCATAGAATTCCTGTATTTCAGTCTGACATTTGTTCAAGGAAAAGCCTAAGAAAAGTGAAGTTTTTTATTACAAAAACGAACAAACAATGCACCAAGCCCAAACATTCAGTGGGAAACCCAAAACTAATCTCAATATGAGCTCAAAGAAAATATGTACAGACATGCAATTAGTATGGACTGCAAATGCTTAAGACAAGCTTAGTAAGTAAACAAGCACCCATAGATGGTGCATGAAGTGCTAAAGTCTGAGGTCTTATAGCAAAAAAAAAAAAGGAATTACATCCATGCCACTTCAATTTTTCTTCTATATTTCTCATTTTCCCATTTGTCAAGTCTTCAAAAAGACAGTTACAGCTGTCAAAACATAAACCAGAATTTTCTAGTTGGAAAACACTGCTTTACATATATTCAAAGATCTTTTTCCGAAGGAACCCATCCTCAGCTGTTGATTTCATCATAAATGCATTGTGTTAAACAGAAAAAAGGAATGCTAAAACCTCATTCCACATTCTGGTTTTGTTGTTTGGATTAATTTTCACTTGGAAGGATAAAACATATGGAAACACAATTGTACCAAAACATTGGAAAAGAAATTGGATGAAAACATTGGAAAAGCAATGCTTTTAAGCTTTGAGGCAGGACAGAGATAGAAAACAATGTTGTGACTTACTTCTGTTCTGAAAATTAAGCAGACTTCTCTTCATCTATGTTGGAAAGACAAGGACAATCTTTGGAGTCCTGAATATCTCAAAACTGCTCCAGTTACACATGTTGAACAAGAACCAACAATCTTCATTGTGACCACATCTGACAGACCCACCAAAATGTATGTTCTTCATATGGAATGTAATTCTTCCATGAAAGTTCTGTGAACCACCAGTAGGAAGTATGTTTGTTTAATCAAAATGGCATCTTTCAGCAGAATGACTAGGGTTTTGGAGGAATGAAGAACAAAACTGCTTGATGCTGGCCAAAGAAAAGTGGCAGCTGCTGTAGTAAAGGAATCTCCACAAGCTTCATACTTCAACATCATTGTCTCTTTTGCCCTTATTGCGTGTTCCACAACACTGTTCCAAACCATAGCTTTGCTAACATCTCATTTACCTTTTTACTTTAGAACAAAGCATGAAGTTATGTCATCTTCCCTAAAAAAATACTGTGACGACACTTCATCCTTAATTTTGAATTTTTAACACATACTTGAGAGTTATGATTACAAAGATACTTCAATGTTTCCTTTCATTTTTACCACTAAAACTCATGTCTTCTAAAAGTTATAGTCTTTGTCTTAGTACTCACCTTCAGTGTGCTCAGTTGACCTCAAAACTCCGGGGAGCATTGACGTAGGTATGTTTATTAGCAACGTTTCTAATACAGGCTGGGGGGGGGGTATTCCCACCAAACCTGCCTGCTCTTGGCATTACAGCAGCCCCTTATATGTCACTTAACAATACATATTCATCAAGGAAGTGTACAGGAAACATACATATTCATTAAGTATCTGAGGGTAGGGGTGGTTAATGCCGATAATTTCCTGAGGCTTCATTAGCATGAGTCTCCTCCCAGTCTCCGTCCAGCTTCCACCCCTGGGCAAGGGGCTTTGGTGGTCTCGAGGCCAAAATAAGAAGTCTTCCTCAGTTTGTCCTTTTGAACTCAGTCTGCCTCTTATGATTAACATCTTCTCTTTACTTACTTCATCGATTTTGTAGTTGACCAATTTCTATCAGTGGAAACAGATTTGTTCCTGTTTTTCAATTGAAACTATAGTCTCTATATATTTATGGTGACAAGTCTGTTCCTGTATTCCAGCTACTCTATAGTCCCTATATATTTACGGTGACAAGCTTATTCCTGTCCTCTGGCTTCATATTCTATTTCTCAAGGAAGTAGGCAAGCTGGTTCCTGTTTGTATAGTTTTCCCTAACTAAAAGCTGCAGATTTTAGCATTAATTACTACGACTTATATAAGCTAAAGCTGATACATACATAAGCCAAGCAATATAAGTAAAGCAAAGCAATATAAGTGATAGGGTATAATACGTAAAAGCATTAATTTCTCTGATCACAGCAACTCCACAATATAATGATTGCTACAGCCTATCACTAACCAAGACACTAGAAAGCAAGTTTTCTTGGTTTGTGAGCAGCAAGTCCAGCGATGACTCATTCCTGGTTGACACATCCAACATATGTATGAGGAACATATCTATGCATTCCAGGAACTTGATGGTTGATATATGAGCTGCTGTATTTTTCTAGGTTGTTGAAGTAACTCATGAGAATCAGATTCTGTTGACCTGAAACTTGCTCAAGTGATCCAAATATTGCTTCATTGAGCTTATTATCTTGGTTTGGAAGAAGATGCCTATTGTATAACCCCTCTCTGATCTTGACCCGGAGGCATCCAATAGGGGGTTTACAATTCTTGGAGTTTACTTCTAGACATTAAAAGTGCTCTTTAACACAGAGCATGACTCCTCCTCCTCTTCTTCTACCCGGTCTCTCTTTACAAAGCAGCCTACAAGCTATCCATCAGGATCTTCTAGTCATGTGAGTTTTTGTACCATACTTCAATTATTCTTATGATATCATAACTTTCTGACTGGGTATGGAGCTCCAATTCCTCCCATTTGTTCCACAGGTTGCATGCAAAACTACCACTTGAGGTAGTTGGTCTTCTGGTTTTCATCTTGAAAGTCAGGGAGGAACAGTTACTGCTGCTCTGGTTGGCCTGGCTTATTCCTTACTTGGAGCTTTGCTACTTTGGACTTGTTCCATCCCACTCAGTGGGTTTAGGAGAAAGTAGTTGTATATACTCTGGGTGGTGCATGGGTAGAAAAAACGAAAGTTCTCAGGAGATTCAATGAAAACCAACTTTTACTTGCAGACTTTAGAACATCCACTTATCCATAGAATAAGGCACTTGGAAAGACTTTGACTGAGTTTTTTCACCAGGCTAACAATATACTTTGAGAAGAAGGTAGGAGAAAAGAAAGAGAGAGAGGACAAAAGGAGGGAAAGCTAGGTAGTCACCACCATAGTATCTCAGGAGCTCTTAAATCCAGGCAGAGGAGTGAGCCATGCAGCACACATCTCCCTATCTTTTATTGGTTCTGTTCCCCTGGGGCCCTCCCTGAGGCTGGCCTATGCAAATTTTGGCACCAAAGCCTCACACTTGCGCTTTACACAATCTCAGAATGTTCCTGACACCACTTTGGGCCTTACAGCAGTCCCATGTGTTCGACTGCCATGCAGTAGAGTAGAGGTAAGGGTCATGGTGGGGGAACAGTGCACTTCCCCACCTACACAGAGCTCTCCGTGTTCCCTCACCCTTTCCCACCTCATTGTTTTGAGCCAGTCAACCATTCCTCTGGTCTCCTATAGTACTCCATCCCTCAAGTCCTTCAGCTTAAACCCTGCCTCACCAAATTAGCCAGCCTGCTGTCAGAAGAATTTCCTTCCCTTAAAAAAAGTATAATAAATATCTTTCAAGTCTTAAGCCTTTCTCTATCAGGTAGTTAGAATATGACCAAATGCTTATTTTATTTCACAATACACTATTAATGACTTCAAATCTCAAGGTTCAGTATGCATTATTGAATTAGATGGACCTTAAGTCTGAGTCAGCATTTTTATGTCTACTGTGATTAATGAGTCCTATAATTACTCATGATATTGCATGATTGATATGAAGTTGATATACAAGAAATACTGAACATGAATTATCATGCAACTTTAAAAAAATTAAATCTTTATTCCACACAATACAGTGGTTGACTAATGCAGTAAAATTATATTCTGTTCTACATCTAATACCATGCTTTTGTATTTCCTAGGTGACAGCAGGTATAGTTGTTTTTTGTTTTGAAATCAAAAGATTAATAGCAGTCAGCTTCTCAGCTGTGAAGCACATCAGAAGAGTTTATTTTAGTGTCAATCCAGCACTTTTCCCCAGAGAGAACATGGCCTTGAAGATGGAAGAATGAACAAGGAAAGGAGCAAAAAACCCCTTCTTAAGAACTCTTAGATCTCTCACACATCTAAGGATGGCTTTCTAACTCCTGCTAGGAAAAAAAGGTCAGTTCATCTTTCAAAAACAAATGTACAAACGTTATTAAAATTTCTCATGTCTGTTGTTTCTCCAGTTAAGATTTTCCCACTTTGCAGTAAACAGGATGTACCTTCAAATATCACTTATAATTTTGTTCATTGAACTTAAAAGTCCATGCTTCTTTCTCCGTAATACCACACACTATTATCACTAACCTTTAATTGTATTATACATAGAACTGAAAGGCAAGTGAAAATTTGAATTCTATTAATGCAATCAATATCATAGCCTAACTTAGTTTATATGTTATCAATTATACACATTATTTACCTATTTTTCTGGAGTACATCTACTTTTTCCTACAGACTTCCCTAAAAAAATCAAGCTGGTGCAAAGTTCACAGAGTCTTGTGATGATAGGAGTCCACTTCTTGTAATGTCCCCTTATTTTAAACCCAGGTAACAAGCATTTGGATAATACGAGTGTAAAGGTTTATAATAAAGCCATAACACATTAAAAAATACTCATTGTACCAGGGCTATTAATCAGTAAGTGGTAGCAGCCCAGAAAAGTAAGAGAGAAAATTAAACTGCTATAAATGAAAGATAATAGATGTCTGACAATGTCATGTTCCATTAAGTGATTTACCCAGTACACTCTCACTAGCCCTGCAACCTCTGGCATCGATTTCCATAGCAACAAATGGCAATGTTACCATCTGGAGCACATCCAGCAAGAGAGAGAACAAGCTATAAAAGTAGAGTTCGAGAAAAAAAGATCCATTATAGAAATCTAAGTGTATACTTTACAAGAAATTATCACATGGTAGTCATGCCTGCTTTGTGAAAAATTATTTTCCTCATGCTTAATGGCTCATGTTTCGTCCAGTTCTTCTTTATGGCTTGGAAGAAGCATAAACTGAGAAAAGAACTTTTAGCCCTGGATATAGACAAACAGCAAAGTTTATCATGGAGAATATGTGTTAGGTGTCATCACTATTTCTGAACCCGGTACCAATAGCAATTTGTCTTTTGCACCAAGGACCACCCCACCACGGCAAAATTATTGGATTGCCCACAGCATTTCCTCGCAACTCCATATGTAGCACTTCTGTTTCCTACCATCTGCCAACTTGCACAATCATGTCAGAGGCAGTCTAATACTAACTCTGCTCAAGGAGAGGAACATAATATTTTTTACATCTGAGTCACACAAGACATTTTTCTACAGCTCTGAAGTATAGGAGTTTGTCTTTATACCATAAAGACTCTTATTCTTATTTGTCCTGGTGGTTCCAAGCTCAGTCCCAATTACACTAAATTATTAGCTTTCTGCAGATAGCAAGTATGTGAGCAATTGCATTGAATGCTTTTATCATTTATTACAGTAGTTTGCAAAGACATAAAGACTCTTGGAAAACCTAATAAATAAACAAAAGAAAATATTTCCTTTTATTGTGAAGTCTCAGGCTCTTTTGAGATATCCAAAGAATATTTGTTGATTCTTTATTATTAGATACTATATTGTGTTTGTAATTCATCAGATACCATGTAAAAAAATATTATCCTGGTCTTTCTGCCTCTCTAACAAAATTGGTATTCTGTCAGCTGCACTCTGTTGTGGCAAGAAGTGGTGTAGACCAGAGTATATAAGTAGAGCAGACATTTTTCAAAGACACATAAAAAAGTTCTTTCAACAATAACAATGGACTTCTTTGCAAGATGCTGCTACAAAGAATAAAGCCTCTTGCATTTGTTTCCTGACCTTACTTCAGTGAACATGACTGTGGCATCCAGAGATTAACAGTTTTTAATATAAGATGTGCAAAGCTTCTGTGGCTAATGCACACCAAACTGCCACAGCAGGCTAACAACAGATTCCCCAGGATAAAACCTGAGGTCTCTTCAGAAACAGAAAAGAATTATAAATGTTTCAATATAAGTGTTTTAGTTGATATTTACTCTGTTTATTTAACTTGACCTATTTGAGGGTTTAAAGCCGGAGAGGAGAACAAAGCTGCCAAATTGGGCAAAACTGGTTTTGAGGTACAATGCTCAGGGTATAATCCCAGAATGCTTTTCCGAAACAGAGCAAGGGGTGGTTTGAGCATTAGGGATTACCAAAGTTACAGAGGAAGATCCTCAAAACCCACATGAAACAAAGACATGCATTTCTGGAGAATGAGCTGCTTCTTGCTGCTTTTTTGTTTCACAGGGGTGGAAGAGTTTCTTGCTCTACTGAGTTACAGTCAGGAGAGGTAATTTATATGCAAGGCAGGGGAAGTGCATAGGAATATGGGTATCTCTTACTGGATGGCCTGAAATCTTCAGGTGACTTCTATTAACATACTTAATTTAGAAGATAAGATAAATTTGCTTTTGGGGAGACTGATGCATAGAGGTTACTTTTGGAAAAGCTTCCTAAAAGTCAAAGTTATTAAGTTACTCTACTAGTATTCCTCCCACATTTTTTAAAAAACAAACTTGATAGTTTTTAACCGTATTCCCAAGTCCTCACAGGACATAGTAACTGTTTCAAGTGTGGGACCAAAATGAGGTTTTGAATATTAACACATCTTTGAATGGATTTGCTTTAATCAGGCTATGCATGAGTTTCTCTGAGCAATATTTAATTTTTCTGGGTGTGGTAATGATTATTTTATTACCACTGGTATGACACCTAGAAATATTTTAATTAAAAAGTGCTATCTAATCACAATGTCTTCTATGGAACATTTTATTAGAATGAGATAGTCAGGGCATACATATTTGTTAGCTTTGTTTTGTTTTTCAAATACTTGAGATAATTCATTGGGCATATTTCTTTCTATTATTTTGCTAATGACTTATAG
The DNA here is from genome assembly GCA_013390005.1 of Calyptomena viridis. Taxonomy (NCBI): domain Eukaryota; kingdom Metazoa; phylum Chordata; class Aves; order Passeriformes; family Eurylaimidae; genus Calyptomena; species Calyptomena viridis. The sequence continues at coordinate 48,447 of WEIV01030213.1, forward strand.
GTGTTTTTGTAGAATCATGTTGTCTTTCATTCCAAAAATACTGCATTGGATTTTTCCTTTACAGACTGTATACAGTTATTCTCTCTTTTTAAAAAAGATTCAACCCTTTCACGTTTACCATTTTGTATTGATAGACAAACTTGCCTTGCTACCTTAACCATAAACTTTGTATGTTATATAAAATGCTATCACTTCAAATAAAAATGTCATTTAATGCCGATGCTTTCAGTGCAGTTGTTACTTTGTTTACTGTGTAACTCCTACTGCTGCACAAAAATGTGCACTCCAGTTAAGGAGTTGCAGTGAATAGTACTAAGGACATACATTCATAATCTTGTCTTTGAACAGCAAGATGAGTTATCTGAAAAGTTCTTTCAGCTTTGACAGGCTATCATGAATGAGTGCTTTAAAGTTGCTTAAGAAATCACTGGCAAAGTTATCAGGAAAAAAAAGGTTTAATATAAAAGCAACAACACGAGAAAATTCTTTGGTAAGGTTCATTCTACTTCTTACAAGATGGTTGAAGCACACTGAGAAAAAGCAAACAAAAATTCAGAATCAATCAATCCAAACTGAAATAAAACCCAAAATGATCTATGTGGAGGCTGAGGAGTGACCAAAAGGATAAAAGAGAGTAAAGATAAAAGGAATATGGCCTAAAGGCCCAACAGCACTTAATTTAACTTAACAACACCTTAACAGCATTTAACCTAACTTAACAGCATTTAACCTAACTTAAACAATTTAGCAAAGGATTGAACTATGATTTACTATATCACAACAGTAACTCACTTATATGCCTAACTTACTTATGAATCTAAAGTACTTAAGAATAAGAATGTAGGAGAGTAGCATTCCTAGCACATTTGATGTAGCATATGTACTCTTGGATGCACACAGGTGTAAAGGGTCTGTACAAGGTACCTGTAAAAAAATTCCCCTTGAATTAGTGAAATACTCACTTCAGATGCCTTTGCGTCTTCTCAACAAGCAAAGGATTGAGCCACAGGGAGTAAGATATCAGCCCAGGATCCATTGGTGGTCAGCAATCCTCTGAGAATAGCAAACTTGAGAGTTCACTAGCTCTGAGAGGTATCCCAGCCCAGAGGGTGGTTGCAGGTTGCAGTCCACTGCAGTCCAGAAGAGTTCCAGGGGTCTCATTTTGAACCACTGTTTATAGTGCAGCAAGAGAGTGGGATTTAATCGTAATCATCTTTCTTCCTGGACACACTTCAGACAGGAAACTGTCTTTGAAACCTCCAGAACAAAAATATTATTCCATTTGTGTTGTTATTCAGGAAAAAAAAAAAAGATGTTTCCAAGGCTATTTGTTAAACAACAGACAACACTAATTCCTGGGAACAGACAGTGTTTTTGATAAGCTCAAAAGGAGCTCAGCCCAGGTGCTGTTTGTCAAATCTGAAGACTAATGAGCATTTCTCGGATCATAGAGCGGCGGGGGGGGGGCAGGGGGGGGTGAGGTGTGAGTGGAATGCACCACCACACAGGCATGTATAATAAACATCACAGGATTCTTAAATTCACTGTATTTTTTATTTATCAAGTTGAAATAGTTCCTCCCCTCCTGCCCTTTTTCTACCTCAAACCCCCCACAAAACAAAAAACCAAACCCACATCATGCGTTCGTCTGGCCTTCAATTAATCTGATGCACATTAAAATCTTCTTTAAAAAATAATAAAAGCTGCTAAAATATATTTTCCAAATTTTGGTGGCCAGGATTTTGATATCCACCGAAGTGATTACAGATAAAAGAGTTTCTTCTTCTCAACAAAGCACATAATTCAAATATGTAATTTATGGAAGACTTGTACTTGTAAGTATTTGAGTTATTACACAGGTTTTATCTCCAAGATTTCCCATTAGGGTTGATAGGATGTGTGGTTCTGATTTATAAGTATAGACATTACTGTCCAGTGTGACTCATAATAGTTTGCAAATTACAAGGCCTTTTCAAAGACATTAAAGTGCAGAATCACTAGTTCTTTTTTGATGATCATGCACTTGTTTAATTTGTGATTATTAAAGTCTTAAGGAAATAATGTTGTTGTTGTTACAGTTATTGAACCACAAACATCTAAACCATTAAAAAAGTAGTATTTTAATGATTACTATTTTATGATTACTAATCATTATTATGATATTGCGAATTTTTAGTAACCTGTATGAAATATAGTCCCTTTATCTATAAGGCTGATGCTAATACGTTTATTCTAGAGGCAAATAGGCATTTTTAGAAAAAAACCCCCCTATTATTCTGAAGGAGAAGCAATAAAAATACTCCTGTCCTGAGCACAGATGCATGAGGGAATTTCCCAACAGAGTATTTAGATATTTACATTCTGGTGCAAGAAGTGAAAAGTGCTTCATAAACAGAATCTTGGAAAGACTCAAAAACAGGTATTGAATAAACCAATAGTAGAGAGAAGGGGAGGGGGGAAAACATTTCTGTAGCTTAAATGGAAGAAAAAAGGAGGAAAGTAGATTAAGTATCATGTTCATACAATACTGCAAATAAATTGGAAGCAGATTTCTTACACTTAGACAGCCCACACTGGTTATGAGTCAGTAAGTTTTTGATGTTACCATATGACAGAAGGTGACTGAGAAGATTCTAAAACTACTGTAACTTCCAAGTCCTATACTTTTGTATTAAGTACATTTTAAATGCTCTTTACTAGGTGCTTCAGGTCTGCTCTTCTCTACAGAAATTTGTGGTACATAAAGATTATCTGTTTTCAGAATTGCTGCCATAATTTCACACACTGAAAAGGAGCTATTCTTTAGTAAAACAATGAAAATTTTCCTACTGACAGGAAACACTCTAAGAAATCTGGATTAAATTTGAATTGTTTAGATAACTGAGGTTCTCTGCTTTAGTGTAGAAGTGAAAGAATTTTGGAATTTTAGAAACCTTTTTTCAAATCTTTCCATAGCTTATGGAAAATCACCTCTATGCAAACTGTAAATCTGGTACCATATGAAGTATACAGAACATCTTTGTACTGCAAATGGCACTGTGAGGGTACAATTACTCTTTTGTGTTTGGCCAATGTCCAGCAATCTTTCATAGATATCAGTGTAGGGCATTTTCTTCAGCTACCTAGAATGTCTTATGTTTTGCTGTTCTTATTAATGTTTTCCTCACTCCTAGTCAATGATGAACACAAGAGAAAAAATTTTAGGCTCCAAAAATATTTACCCAAACCCCTCCACATGTGAAATCTTGTTGCATCACAACAACAGCCTTCAAAGAAAGCACAGATTGCCCTTCAATAGGTGACAGTACTATATGCTGTTCCTAGACAAATGTCATCCTCTAGTTTCAGAAAATTTGTAGTTAGGTACTAGCTGAAGAAAATAACCATGGAATGACAGAATATTCTGAGTTGGAAGAGAACCACCAGAATCATCAGACTCTAACTCCTAGACCTGCATAGGACAGCCCCAAGAATCACAATGTATGCCAAATACTTTCAAACTCTGTCAGGTGTGTTGCTGTGACCACTTGCCTGGAGAGCCTGTTCCAGTGCTCAACAACCCTCTGGGTGAGAGCCTTTTTATAATATCCAACCTAAACTTCCCATGACACAACTTCAGGCCATTCCTTCAGATCCTCTCACTAGTCATCACAGAGAAGAGATCAGTGTCTGCCCCTCCTCTTCCTCTCATGAGGGAATTGTAGACTGTGTTGAGGTCTCCCCTCAGTCTTCTCTTCTGCAAGCTGAAGAGAACAAGACATTCAGCCACTCCTCATACGACTTCCCCTCAAGGCCCTTCACCACCTTTGTAGCCCTCTATGGGATGCTTTCTAGTAGCTTTAAATCTTTCTTATATTTTGGTCCCCAAAACTGCACACAATATTCAAGGTGAGGCTGCACCAGTGCAGAGCAGAGCACTGCTAACTCATATTCTACTCATCATCAATCGGGTCTCTTTCTGCAGCACTGCCTTCCAGCATCTGAATGTGCATCCAGATTTGCTCCATCCCAGGTGTAGAATCTGGAATTTGCCCCTATTGAACTTTGTATACTTGATGATTGCCCAGGTCTCTAATTTATCAAGGCCTCTCTGCCTTTGAGGGAGTCAACAGCTCCTCCCAATTTTGTGTCATTTGCAAATTTACTTAGCATCCTTTCAAGTCCTGGGTCCAAATTTTTTATGAAGAAGTTGAAGAGAACAGGGCCCAAGACGAAGCCCTGTGAAGCCCTACTAGTAACAGGTTGCCAGTCTGATGTTACCCCACTCACTATTACCCTCTGTGCTTGAGCTGTGAGCCAATTGCTCACTCATCTCATGGTGTATTTATGTATGTATTTATGTCCAGCTGTGTGCTGGACATTTTGTCCAGAAGGATCCTGTGAGAGACAGTATCAAAAGCTTCACTGAAATCCAAAAAGATTACATCAACTAGTTTCCCTTGACGAGGAAGGTGTATTACTTTATCATAAAAAGAAATTAGGTTTGGTAAGCAAGACTTTCCTCTCATGAAGCCATGCTGGCTGTGACTGAAGAGAGTGTGGTCCATCAGGTGTTTTTCAATGCCTCTCAACATAATCTTCTCCATAACTTTACCAGGCACTGAAGTGAGACTAACAGGGCTATAGTTTCCAGGGTCTTCCTTCTTGTAGTTTTTGAGAACTGGGACAATGTTATCCAGCTTCTAGTCAGCTGGGGCCTTTCCAGTTTCCCAAGACTGTTCAAAAATTTAGAAAGGCCTTGTGATGACATCAGCCAGCTCTTTAAATATTCTGGGATGAATCACATCAGACCCCACAGACTTACAGGAATACAGCTGGAGCAGCAGTTTCCTTGCAATTTCAGGGTCATCTGGGAGTTTATCATACAGCCATGGTCCTGCAGCACAGGGCACTGGGACTTCCCTAGCTTTTCATCAGTGTTGAAGACAGAGGCCAAAAAAGCATTAGACATCCCTGCATTGTCTCTGTCCCTGTTTGTGAGGTGATCATCTTCATCCTGTAATGTGTCGATGTCATTTCTGCATGCCCTTTTCCCATATATTAAATATATTTTAAAAAATGTCTTTTTATTCAAGCTTCAACTTCAATTGATCTTTGGCCGCACAAATTTTCTCCCTAAAGTGGCAAGCAGCATCTCTGTGTTTCTCCCACCTGACTTTACTTCCACTGGGCATAAACCTTCATTTTTTGCCTTATTTCCAAGAGAAGATCCCTGCTCAGCCAAGTTGTTCTACTGCTTCATCTGCCTGGCTGCCAACATTTTGGGAATTGCCTGCTCCTGTGCCCTTAGGAGGTTATGTTTAGAATGTGACCAGCAGTGATGAATCCCAGCACCGATGGACCCCAGTACCTGCAAAAACATTTTCCCAGAGGACCTTACTTACTAGTTCCCTGAGCAGCCTGCAGTCTGTCCTCCCCATGTCCAGAGTTGAGGTTTTGCTGGTACTTTAACTCCTGTCAACAGAGAACAAATCAAGGAATGCATCTTTCCTAGTCAGCTCTTTTAGTACTATACCATGAAGTTGCCATCCAGGTGCTTTAGGAATCTTCTGGACCTGTTCGTGGCAGCTGTGTGATGTTCCCAGTTAATTTCTGGTAAGCTGAAGTCCCTCATAAGGACAAGGGAAGTTGATTTAGAGGTCACTCTTAGTTCCTCAAAGAATGATTCATCATTGTTATCATCCTGGCTAGGTGGTCTATAGTAGACTCCCACATTATTTGGTTTTCCCTCAATCATTACCCAGACCCTCTCAGCCATGTCACTGCCAACTATAATATCCATACAGTCCAGCCCTTCTGTCACATTACACCACCACCACCCTACCTCATCTGCTCTGCTTATCCCTCCTCAAGAGCCTGTAACCATACAATATGGCACTCCAATCACAGGTCCCATCCCACCAGGTTTCATTTATAGTAGTGATGTCAAATCTCTGGGACTGGGTCAAAGCTTCAGGTTCCTCTAATTTGTTTCTTTGAGTTGTCACAGGTGAAAGAATTATCTACCATTTCAGATATTGGTAATATTGCTGTAATATATTTAGCCATTTATATTCCTAATTTTTTCCATGATTTTCCACTTAATCTTCTATGGTTTTCCACTCCATCTTAATCTTTCCACTTAACCATCATCTTAATCTTCTCTGTAATATTGTTACACTTGGACATAAATAGCAGCCTGAGAATTATTATTTAAATGGGTATAAGGTTTGGCACATGAACTGTATTGTCATATTTCACATCCTGTTACTTTTGGCCTTTTATGTGCTCTGATGTGCAAATCACATCCACTCAAGCCTGCCACAGAAGTTGCCTAAAAATTGCTACTTGCAGTGGATGTAGAAACTCTATTCTCATATTTAGGACAGAAACATACTTTTCCAGACAGATCTGAAAAGACTTCTGAAGTAGAACTACCACAATTTACCATGGCAGGAGGGTGGGAGAAAGGGAAATTGAAACAACCTGGAGAATACAGCATCTTAAATACCTTGCAACAAATAAACATATTCCAAATCATGGGTATTTCATGTCACATGATTTGTAATCCTTCCAGCTATGAAACTATTGTAAGATCAAAAGAAGAAGCACACTTTTGCATGGTTTATTTTTTCACCCAAAAGAGTTCATTGATATAATCTAAGCCACAAAATTATCATCTTTTAAATGGCTTTTGAAGAACAGTTACAAATCCAAAGACTCACTGGGAGAAAGGACACTTAAATCCATAAAGAATTCTCACCTGCTGATGAGACCAGTTTCAAGCAGAAGCCACTCTGCAGAAGCAAAATTATCTCTTTTTTTCCCTTTATCAAACAGAAGACATTGAAAAAAACATAGCTGCATCAAGGGGATTTGTGTAGAGATGTGAATTGACTGTTCAAAAGAAAGGAAAAAAAGCTTGTATATTTTAGCATTTAGGGAATCGGTGACTTTTTAAACTTCCCACTGTGATGCTATAAACATGCTGTCTCTAATGCTGCCAAAGCTTATTGAAAGCCCTAGTAGGTGCCTTCAGAATACTCCACACACCATGAAATTTAATTACACTTAAAAAAATTAGAGGTGAGTTTAATTACTTGTGTGTGCTTTGGATGAGCACATGTTCTGTTTAAGGATGTGGCTTGCAGAGGTCCTGACATTCAGATCGAATGAAATCACTCTCATGTAGTGCATTTCTTTTTGAAATTAATTTAACTGCTGAAGATTCCTTACTTTGCTGGGAAAAAAAAATTGCAATGATTCAGTGAAGCTGCAGAAAAAAAGAAAAAATTGATCTTCTGTACCAAACACGCAAGAAAACTCCACAAGAATTATATATTTCCGTTTATGCAAAATCTTGGACAAGGAAAAAACCAAACCCCACATATCCAACAGGTACACAATTTTCTTCCCTTTTCTTATAAATAACAAAATCAGTTTTTCACAATAATCTGGAAAAAAATGATGATAATTTTTACTTGGTTTATACCTAAGCATATTATTTTCTTCAAATAAATCTATTCTACTCTCTTCTCCCAAAGGAAGGAGCACTACACCCCTAAAGAGGTGAGTTCTCCTGCCCAATCGTAGCTCATACAGCATGTCCCTAGTTAAATGTCTTGTTATGCTTTTTGCTAGCTGACAAAAAATAAAAGCCATATTGTTGAATGCATGCTATAAAATTCTTTTATCCTTCAAATGCAATACTATGATTACTATTCATTATGTATTAGAGCTGAAATTGAATAATGAGGAGCTACACCTTTCTTATTAATATTCATGCCTTAGCTTCCTCAGGGTGTTTTCCCTAAGAAACAAACACTGCTCGAAATTTATATTTTCCTAACATTACATTATTTCCTATGAAATATTAATGTAAGTTAAAGATCAATGTTCTATTCAGAGGCCTCCTAAGAAGAAGGATATTATACTGATCACTGACATGCAGCCGTGGTTCACAAAATGAGTAGAGTTTTGTTGGACTTGTCAGTTGTTCCTTAAAGGCTCATAATAGTGAAAATAAATTTGCACCAACACCTCAGAATTATTCATCCTCTTCATAAGGAAGCAGCAAATACGAAAACATGTCTCAGAATGTAGATCTTACATGGTCAGCTTTAAAAATTAATGCTTTTAGTTCATAATTAGGCTGAAAAAATACACAAGTGTGAAGAACAGTTCTTGGCAAATGGTTTTCTTACTAAATGAATGAGAACATATAAATTAACTGAATGCTGCAGAAGTAACAATTAAAACTCAAGGAAAAATATTCTTCTTTCTGCAAGTGACCAAAACAGGCTCTGACTACTACTGCATTAAGACATAATAAAAAAGAGGAGGGGAGACAGGGAGGAAAAAGTGGGGGTAGGAGGGAACAACAAAATAATAACACATCTTAATTGTACAGGTGGATCCTTTCTGCTTCTCGAGAAGTGAGAACACAATGCATTCTTAAATCAAGTTTACTAAATGTAGTGCAGTCTCTGTATGGCTCTCATTGCTTTCATTTAAGAAGCAAACTAAAAAAACAAAAAAAGGCAAAAAGAAAAAGTCAATTCCACTAGTGATTTTTCATCTGTCACCTATGGTATTGCCATAGTTTAAACTGATGACAGCAATGAAAATTAACAGAGGATGCTGTGTGTATTTTAAACACACTGTTATCTCAATAGCCGAGTTCAGGAGGGCAGAGAAGGGAAGGAGAAGGAATTGCAAAAAAATACCTAACAGAAATAAAGAAGGCTGGGAAAGAAAAACTAAATAGGACATTTTAGCACTTCTTTTGTCATCAACAGAATACTGGTTCTATTTTCTGCCTTTACACCAGTGATAAGTGATACCATTCCAAGCCTTCACAACGTCGAAAAAAATACTACATCAGAGATGAGTTTCACAATCCTAATAAACTAAACTTTAGACATTTCTTTCCCCTCTAAGTTACCCCAAAAGTAATGGAGAAGTATAATTTTGGAAGATAATGACCACCACTGAAACGGAAGAGAGAAAGCTTGTCTTGACTCTGTTCTCCCACACTTCCCCATAGTGGGAAGGTGACCATGTAGAAAACACTATCCCTGTGAAGAATAGGCATTGACATAACCACAGAGGCACAAAGTACATGAAATCAAATCTTACAGCGGGAGCTGTTATTGCTGATGTAACAGCATCAGTACAAACATGATGACGACACATAACTAGCTCTTCCTTGGCCCTGCAAAATCCTCTCAGCTGGACTTTATATCCCAGAATATGTTGTGACTCAACTGAAAAGTACATTGAAGAAATATATTCAGCAAATAGGTAGCATTTCATTATATCACCAATACTAAAAGGTTTTAAAATGTATTTCATAGCAGTGGAAGAGTATTAATGGGAGACAATGAAAAGCTTGTTTCAGAAGGTAGATTTTGGAAGATCTTTGGATCTTTGTGCCAAATTCTCTATGCTCTTTGGAGTATATACTTCTAGCTTTTTCTAAATAAAATACTTATAACATATAAATTTAATTTACAATTTACAAATTCAATTTTTCCATAGACTTATTTTATATTTCATATCCTTACAGAAATTTTACATTTAGAAAATATTAGATATATTTAAGACACATTTAGTGTCACAAAAATTACAGAGAAAATTTGTTATTGGAAAGAAGCATTATACATTCTTCTGAATTCAGACTGAAATGTATTTAATGCCTTGAATGCAAAAAAAACCACACCAAAAAAACCCAACAAAAAACCCAACAAATTTACATCCAGTTGGGGAGAGGTTTTTGAATTCATTGGACCAGTGCAAATCAAATTGTCAATGGGAGACTATATTAGGAATTATTTGAAACGGAACAGAACAGAAACAGAATGTAATTCTGGCTGGTAAATACATGGTAAGCCTACATCACTTATTTATTATGTAGTTCTCATCCTTCCTGTTAATTAGAAAAGAACAAATTAACCAAGTCAAGAAAAGGAGAGGATATTATGTGACACAACATTCATTAATATGCATTAGATTGAGATTTTTATCTTGAAAAGAAAAAAAGAAGACAAATATTATAGAATCTACAAAATCATCATATGCAGGAGGCAAAGAGGAAGCAAATACAATACAGAGATATAATATTTGCCCTTCCTTCCAGCATAACTACTCATAAGAAGCCATTAAAATTATTAGGCAAAAAAATTTAAAGCGAAGCAAAAAAAAGTACTACACTAAGGGCATAACTCACTGCATGAGCAGACTCTGGAAGCCAAAAGTGTAAATGGGATTAGAAGGGATTAGACAACTGAAGGAAAAATGAGTCAATTCATGGCTAATATACTTTCTAGTATGCATGCAATGTCTGCCTCCGGAAGTCCTTAAACCACTGACTGCCAAAAGCTGAGAATCTATAGTCAGAGAAAGTATTACTCTACAAATGCCTGATTCTTCTACTCTTTCCCTAAGCAGCTGCTGTTGGCTTCTACCAGAGTTGGGTTGTTCAGCTAGCTGAACTTTTGGTCCAATATGGCAGTATCTCAGTTTCACAGCTGTAAATGGTGACATACAAATTAATTCTACTCGTTTAACCTTCACTTGAACTTAAATGGGTGCATTAAAATGTTCCTACATAACAAAAATTCTAATTCTCACAGAATTTAAGATTGATGTTCAAACTATGTCTTTCCAGGAATAGCAGGCCAATGTTCAAAGTCAGTGTCCATATGGGTATACAAGTTACCAAATTTTAAATCCTGAATGATGAAAAACAATAAAAACATCCAAGCAAACAACCAAAATTTGGTACTTCTTGATTCTTCCAAAGCAAAGGTTCTTGCGTAAATGACCCTTCAGCATTCCACCTGAGGGCTGAGTCCAGCTTTGGAAGAAGATGCCTGTAAATAGCACAAAATTGCCTCAGCTGAATCCAAGTTGTGACACCTTTGTTGCTTTTGTTTTGTTTTTCCTTTACTACAAGGACATACTATTTCAAAATATCTGTCGTATATACTTCATAACATCAACTTTTAAGAGATTAATCTGCAATGTGCTATTAAAAGGAAACAACCAAACTAAACAAAATGAACAAAAGGAGAAGAAAGGAAAACAGAATGTTCTTATTAAAATACTGCCAATCCATCTGGCCAAACTTAATGTGTACTCATTCATAAGGTAAGCTGCAAAAAAGTCAGGGACCTTTTCTCCAATACTGCTTTCCAGTTTTCCCTCTGCCTTGACATTTTTTTCCCCAAGGTACTTGTGACTCTTCAGTTTTACCTGTAGATATTATTGTGGCACTTGTCTTGACCATTTAACAGACTGAACATCATTGCTTTGTCATGAGTGGTTTCTTACACCTTCCACCTAATGTTTAACTTTCTGCAAGAGTTTTCCCTTGAAGCATTGCTGAAGCTTGCTGAATTTACCCAAAGCATTGTGCAGCTACACTCTAGCAAGAAAGAAGAGCTGTTATGTGTTGCGAGTTAAGATGCTGGAACTCATGGAGGTAGTTGTCAAACACCAGAATTTATGACAGGTAATGTTTAATGAGGGTAATGATGTGTTCTCTACACTGAGCTTCAAAGATTTTTCCTATATATTTGTGAATAGTGAGCTCTCAAAATAAAAGACATACATTAAGTATCAACTTAAAGCTCCTCCAGTTAGATACCCAAGTGAATAAAAATTAATTAAAAATAAGTAAAATACACATATGGAGGCTGACAAGTGCTAAGATATATCACAATAACATATACACCAGTAATTGCATTTTGTTTTCAAAAACATTTCTGCTGATGAACATCCTTCTGTATATTAGATAACTAAATTTGTTGCCTTGTTAAAATGTGCATTTAGAGCACCTGTTTTTGATGTTACTTGGGCATTGATTTTTTACTTGGAAGGAAGTACAAGGGACTGACAACTTTCAAATGCACTGAAGTTTAGAATTAAGTTGCTAAAAATGAATATATGACATGATTGCACAAAAAAATGCCAGGACAAGCTGTCTTTGTCACACAGCAGAGGCAATCAGTTCCCAAGCTGCTGAAATAAATGAAAATTTCATCCAGCTGTCAGGCGATTAAACCAATTCTGACAGAATCAGGGATCAGGATAGCCACATAAGCAGGTGAAGGCCAAGTGTTTGCCTGCTCCCAAATGTCTGTAAACTTTATTCGCAGTTTGAGTCAGGCTACAAGTCAGAAACCATTCATCTGACCTCTGTAGACTAACAGCAGAAATGAAAAAAACTGCTTTATGTGTTCTAAACACAGAAATGTTGCAAAACATAACTTAAAAATTAGGTATTTCTGCAATTCCTAAAATGGGATATTGTAAAGGATTGTTATAGATTAAATTCTCTGATGGAAATCCTCCATCCCAGCAACAGTTTAAGGTGAAGGGAGAGAGTCAAAAAAGAAAGGAGAAACAAGCCTCTGCATCCAGTTCTCTTCCTCACACCCACAGCACCAGTGGCCACTCTGAGTGGAGGGAGAGCAGAGTTAATAATTTTAGCTTTGGTAGTAAGGACCCTTGAATTTCAGTCTAATAATTCTCCCTTTAGCACCCAGGGAGGAGGAGAGGAGAACAAAGAGGGAGTTGCTGCACCACTCAGGCAGCAACAGAGGAACTTGGACACAACTGGAAATAACTTTCTCCTCAGGGTTTGGCCCAACAGGTCTACACAGAGGGGCGAGGGGTGAGAAAGGACAGACCTCACTCTGGCAAGGGGACAGACAGAGGACCACTCTGACTGGTTTGATTTTTCCCGTGTTCATCTTTGACACCTCTACATGACCTGTCCAGGCCTTCACTGCTGGGTCCTCACCACTGACTGCCCTTTGCCAGTGGAACCATCCCTCCTCGGAGCTGCGCTGCCCATGAGAGAGAGTTCCACCCATCTCTGCTGTTGCGGACCTCAGCAGCTGTCACGTTTAGACTGGCTGCTGCCTGCTGAGCCTGGCTTGCCCCAGACCCGTGCCCAGTGTGTTGCTGCCCTGCATCTCAGCCCCACTTCGCTGCCATGCTGCATTCACGGTGCCTGCCACCTATCCCCGGAGAGCCTGACTGCAGCACCTGCCAACCCCAGCTGTAACTGCATAGAAGAAAGTCCACCAGCAGTTTGCCAGCACCATCTACTCTACCATGACCATAACTGTACTGAAAAAAATGTAGAAAAAAAAATCGATGTTTTCTATTTTGCCCACAGCCTGCACTCTGGGGGCACAGTATATCATAACTGTATTATCCGTCAGTTCAAACCCAAATATAATTTTCCTTTCCTCTTATGTGTCAAAGAACTTCGGAAAAGCATTGTGAATTTAATGGTGCTATAATTGTAAGAAGGAGAATGACAAAAACAAAGTGGGATTTGTATCAGTGAATCGGAAGAACCAAGCAGCAAATGTCTAGCTCTTATTTCAGTTCTAAATATCTTCATAATATTGTTGGGTTACTCTGTCTCTCTGGATTTTACAGAATAAGATAATATGGTTGTTTACAGTGAAAATTATACATGTTCAATTTATGTTTCTTATAGGTCTCTTTTCTACTCTCCAGACAAAAATTTTAGGGACATTCATGTGACTGAATTACTTCAGAACACACAGAACACTAATAAAGATAGGCAGATATCAAGCAAACACATAGATCCATCATAAATCTAGAGTACGCCAACTGCATGTGTACTCTGGCAGTCAGCAGGGAACTCCACACAATGGTGTCCATCTGCTCCTGCGTGCCTAGGAACTGCAAGTGGATGAATGACAGTGGGTCTTGCAGCAGTTTATTACTTCTTTAACACTGTGCATCACTTCAGTAGCTCTGGACCTGGTTTCTGAGACTCTCAGTGAACAAAAACCTCAATGAAACACATTTTTGTTAAATTATTCAGTTCTTTACTCTCTTACCTTCTTAAGTTCTCATTGACCATGACATTTGGAATCCTGGCTTCTTTTGCCAGAGAATGCTATTGTATTAAACTAATTTGAGGGGTTATTTTTGTGTCTCATTTGACCCCTCCCTGAATGCATTGTGTTGGGAAGATAGCGTCCCAGAACAAATTCAGGAATATCTCAATATCCCAGGATAGACTCTAAACTGGGAAGCATTTCTGACCATTGTATATCCTTCTAGCATAATGGGGAAACACTTGATGATGGATTCTGCCCTTTGTGCAAGATGCACATTTCCTATGAACTCAGAGAAAAACACCATGGGATTGGTACCTGGAAATCAGATTGTGCTGACTTGAACAAGGTCTTAAGTAAATGCCTAGCTTCAGGCAAGCAGTTATAATCTCTGAGGACTCAATTATGTACTCAAATGTTTTGAAGAATTGGCTTCGCAATGAAATAAAGAGAGCTTAGTTATCCTTATCCTGTTCTGTCAGAGAAGTCTGCAAAGGTATTCTAGGAGAAAAGCAGTTCAATGGGAAACTAATTAGTGTTTATACTTGCTAATATTTCTTTTAGGTTTCTGATAAAATCCTGTGGTTTGTGAACATTTATAAGCAAATCAGGATATTTCCTCTCTGGAACGCAGAGTGTAGAATAACTTTTTTTTCCTTAATATTTTTGGAAACTATTTAAAAGTTATTTGAACTTTGGTATAATTAATTTTTACCACAGCACAGAGGGAAAGATGTTCAATTCCCAGTCATATTGACCATAAAACTGCTTGTTGAACAGGAAATATGTTTGCTTTGTTACTTTGGTTTCTTTTTGAGCGAAAAATTGTCAGTTATATACGTGGGATTGAATAAATTTTTTCTTCATAGTTTAGTTTTCCTAAAGGGTTTCAAAGACTGACACAATTTGGTGCAGTTCCAACACAAATGCTCAAATTCAAAGGGGTTTTATTGGGAGATTCCTTTTTCCCCTGCTCTAATATAGGGAAAAAATACTTAAATTTGCAAATCTTAACAGATATCATTAAAACTCAGTTTTTTGAGATGACAAAATGAGGTTTGAGGTTTTTAATAGGTCTTTAAGCGTATACTGCGAGACTCATTCAGGGAGAGATTGCAGTGTCTGAGCAGACAACCCCTGACCCTGACATGACCTGGGATGCACCTTGGCATCCCAAATTCATCCAGTGGTCTGGACTCCGGACTGACTCTGTTGCCCTCTGTGTTCATCATTAGTGTTTGAAAGAAGCCATCCATCTTGGTTACATCAGGACATCACTTCCTGACAGACCTTGCTGCAAAGGGAGGCCTGGTATTTTTGGCACTGTATAATATATGCCATTAAGACCCAGGAAACACCTTTCTTTTCACTGTCCCACACCCTCTTTTATTCCTCTTTCTCCACATTACTGAGACATTTATCTGTTTCTATCTTCTCCCCTGCTTCTGGCTTTCGATATGTGCTGAAAAAAGGTATCAGTAGTATCATACCATTGGTTTTGCTGAGAACAGACACTGTGCTCTTACCTTTCTGTCCCTCTCACCAGGTTTTTATGCCCATTACTGCCCATGCTGCTTAGCCCCATGGGTAATATGACAGCAACAATTGGAGGTAATGAGCCTATTTAAGCTCCTTTTGAAAACCTGAGAAAGTGAAGTGTTTATAACTTTCTTTGCTCCACTGAGTTCAGACACTTTCTGTAAAATTAATAGCTGGTGTCAGAACTAAAAATAACTGCACTTTTTAAAATAGGCATGTCCCATCTTGACATTATTCATTTGTAAGGTGTATTACATTTTGTCTGAGAGATAACAAGTTTTATTAAGATACAATGGCACTGAGGTGGTGTTATTTTTTGCTGGTTTTTTCTTGCATCTCTCTGCCATCATACAGAATTTTCATTATTTTCCCACACAAAAACTATATGTAAATATATATATACACACACACGTAAATATATATATATTTGCAATGGGAAATGCAGCTTTTGTAATTTACAAAAGTATCCCTAGCAAGAAAAGGCTTCACAAAATTCTCTAGGTTCACCTCTGGAAAAAACTCAAAATGAATATGATTGCAAAGCCTTCAGGGAGACATGTAAGAGGTGAGACGCTTGATCCTTTACTTGCATGAGCTCAGCTATGGGGATAGGTAATAATAAACTGAACAAAGAATGCTCCCAGCTGAGAGGAAATTTAAGGAGGTGGAGGGCAGGAGAATAGAGAATTGAAGGCATTCTGTCTCTCTGTCTCTACTGCTGCTTGTAATAAGATAAGGAAAGTGTGAACAAGATCAAAATAAATACAGCCAGTCCTGAAAGGCACAGAGTACCTTAATTTTCACTGAGATCAGTATGAACTGTGTATCATTTCACTTCAGCTGAACTGGGGTTTATCCCCTCTCAGAGCAGATGGGAGCTTCTTTCATTGCAGTCCATTTCTGCATTTGTTCCCAGGGTGGTGGGAGTCACTCTGGCCACTATGACCTGTTCCAGCATAAACTATGTGGAGAAAGAGAGGGGGTATTACTTGTGTCAGTATCTGTCTCAGAAGTTACAAGTGAGTCACACTCTTTTGTTATTAGTGTTTTGTTCACAAATGGTACAGCATATCACTGTCCTCTAATTCACACATACTTCTTCTTCTTTCTAGACTTTCTAGATACTGGCAGGATTATCTTTGTATTAGTTTCCTCTCTATGGAGGAAACAGTGGCTTAGACCACAAATTTGTGTAGAAATAGTAGAACTACAAAACAGACTAAGATATTTCGTTTATTTGTATTTCTCTAGACAAACTTAGAAAATATTAATACAAACTTTCTCATCTTCAGGACAGCAATAACATCTATTCTTAAGGACCTTCTTTTTCATCTGCAGATTCAATTAGCTGGTTCACTGACTCATGGAGTATACACGTCCAAATGCTACATTTTTGTTTTGACCAATCTTCATCTGTATTAAGTGATAAATATAAACCAATCAGAATGTAATAAGAAGTTTCAAATTAAAAAAAACCACAAAAAAAACATTTAGACAATGATGAAACTGTTTAAAGAAATGAGTCATGAAACTAGTGAAGCTTTTTTTCTACTATCTTTGGTGAATAATATTTTTGCCTGAATTGCTAGAAATGCTCTTAACCATAGCATTATCCAGTCTTTAAAGAAAAAAGATAATCTGTCAAGATACTTCTGTTCTATTTTGGTACTTCTGTTGAGTTTTCCTATGGTATATTAGCACCATCAAGTTATTAATTAAGTGATCTAGCAAATATTTATCATAAGTGATTCCCTCTCATTCTCTGTATGTCTCTGATCAAGATATTTTATGGTTTTCCTTAATAGATGCATACAGATTAAACCCCCAAAACTCACACAAAAAAGAAAAATGCTAAAGGTTTAGAGAAAAAAAACCACAACAATGTGTGTTGGATAGCACCTCAAAATTTTTGACAATTGTCTGTTGTTGTATTTGCTCAGCCCACCATCATTCAAAGTAGCCCTTAAAGGGACTACTTTTTTGAAGAAGCTCTTCTTCATACTCATCAACTGTATCCTTCTTGGACAAGGTAGAGACCTAATGTGCAGCTTGATGCTTTTCACCCAGGAACCAATCTTGCTTGAGTAATTAAGCATTTTGGCAGTAACACACAGAAAAGATGATCCCTACACAGGTCACCAGAATCCATGCGCTATTACCAGTTTCTTCAATCAGCTAACAAGGATGTTGGCAGGGCTACTGTGACAAGAGATTCTTTTGAGAGTTCTTAAGCAGAGGTCCTAGTCGCAAAGTTATAACTTCATGTCATTACTTGTAAATGTATTTCTGTGTGGTTAACCTAAACTGTCTAATGTCCATGTCTGGAAATCTGTAACCTATCCCCCTGGGACCACAGTATCACTAAACGATAATGTTGAACACTGTGAAAAAAGAAGATCATGGTTAAGCAAAGGGAACTCTTCATTCACTGGTAGCAGGTGACCAACTTCAGTGTCTGTAAACATAAAGCCGGACAACCTGTGGCAGTGTTTGGTTACTAGCCTAAATATTCCACCAGCAAACACCTTTTGTGTTCTATATAATATAAAAGCTTTTGCTTTTTGCTCGTTTTACAGTGGATTTGCACAACTGGAAAAAAGGAACATTAGGTCATTTAATTTTGCTGTTCTGCCCTATTCTCAGCTCTGCTCTTCATTGTGACCGTTAGGCTGAAACTTACTGTTCACACTTACCTGCTGTGTGACTAAGTATCCCAATTTTACCCAAACCCAAAGTCTTTCCAGTGACCAAAAACTAAAAAACATCTGGGCCTGGAGCTATTCCAGAGTCATCTTTATGATTTTTTATACCACAGTGCTTTCTTACTGCTGCAGCTCAGGAATGATACGAATGAATCAGCTAGACTAATGACAAGTATAAAAAAACCTTATACCATTGTCCCTGCCCCTTTTAGAGCAAGGGATAGGTAAGTAAACTGTAGGCAACTAAACTATATGTTAGTAAGCATACCTGCACTTTTATGGTAGCATGAATAACTGCAGAATGCCAGGAGCTGACCATTGGCACAATAAAATCATGGCTTCTTCTCCTAGGAAATTTTTACATTAACTTTTGTTATTTCCCAAAACTTTATTGCCCTTAATTGCTAAAAAGAAAAACAAAAAAAAAATTGTTGTAAAATCAATTTAGCTGAAACTGTGCACTCAAATGTCTACAGCAATCCCAGTAATAAAGTAATTGTTGCAGGATTTAAGAAAAAATTGGAGACTAGTTTCCTATCATACACAGCCACACAATTTTTGTTAAAATGCTGCTATTGGAAGGACTCATCATAATTGTCCTGTTTTGCTTATATTTCTCTACAAAACATACTGAAAGAAAAGAAGAGGAAGGAGGAAAGAAGAAGGGTAAAGGTGAAGGGGGAAGGGGAGGGAGAAGGAAGAAAGAAATAGGGAAAGTGAAAATGAGAAAAAAAAAAGGTATTAGATGATTCAGCTTTAAAAGTTTTAATGAGATCTTTGACTGTATTTCAGAAAATCCAAAGATGACTCTAGTTGTAAAAGTCTACAAGCTACATATCAGAACCTGAAAAGACAAAATGACGGAAGCTTTTATGCAAGATACAAGGTGAAATGTTAGTATCCCCCAGCATTGTACAGCTATTCTTATTTTTAGGCAAGTGTCTAAATTAAGATTTTCCCTTTAACATGTGTTTGTCAAAATTTAATGGATAGATATATTTGCAGTCTCCAAGTTTTCTAACAGCAATACTCTTTGCCCATTATATCACTTTTCCATTAGTGTTAGATGTGTTAGAACTCGCAGAGTAATATAACGTTTAACAGGAAGAAAAAATTCATAATTTGGCTTTAAAGAAGCACTAGATCCTAAATTCTGATTCCAAAATGTCCATTCTGTAAAATATTTTACTGGAGGTTCTGGATAATAACACTTACAGTGACATGGAAAACATTAGATAGCTACTTTATACAAAAAGGATATAAGGCCCTTCAGTTTTGCACCAATCCAAGTGCTAGAAAATTTTGGTTTTTTGTTTCTTAAAATCTAAAGAGGGCAACTCTAAAGAGGGCTGTGATCCTGCTTACCATCACATTCTGTTATATAAGTTGTTCTCAGACTTAAAGCTATGCTAAAAATTTCTTGACAGTTTTCATATTCAGTATTTTAGTATGACTTGCAGGATGTCTTATCTGATTGCTTAAGACTTGTTCAACTTAAAATAGAGACTACTGCCTCATTTATCTGGTCAGTGGAGATTGCTAGTAGATGATGGTTGAGGTTGTCACTTAAGTCTGAAAGAGTACTTAGAAATTTTTATTTAAAACATATATTATTATTATTAGCCTCACTCTGCCTAGTTTTTCTGCTGAAGATAGAGTGTCAAAGCCAAATATAAGCCAGAAATACTTCCCTGTGACATGTAGAAGCCTACAGGATAAGGGGGGAGTAATGTGTATGTCTCAAGCACCGATAGCCAGATAGCTAAGGATTGTTGAAAATAACAACCAAGAACTGTTGGTAATAACACACTGTGAGAAAGAACAGGATGTGGCTGGAGAAGGAGGCCATGTGGAGGTCAGGCAGCACTTTTCTGGGACAGATAGCCTTGTTCTCACTCCTGGAGACAAGCACAACACAGTACAGTGCCAGTGCAGGAATGAGGTCAAGAAGCAAACATAGACCATACAGGGGGATAAAGACCATCAAAGACCACCAAAGCCCTCTGACGCCTTTTCAGAAAGGTCTAGAAGAATGGACTGCACATGATAATTAATTTGTGTAGAAGTAAGACACCTATCACCAGAGTAAGGGAAACATCTATAAAAAGGTACCCCCACAAAGCCTGGGCATGCATGTGCCTCAGGACAGTGGACACTCCATCACCTGGATCAATTCTGGAGTCAGGACTGGTGATCTTTTTCTCCCTTTTTTCCTTTCTTTCATTTTTTCACTCTTTAATTCATCTCTCTTTCTCCCTTCCCTTTCAACTTACTCCTTTATCCAAAACCCACTGCTGTGTGGTTATACTAGGAGACCAGGGACTAACTTACACCAATTTCCATGCCAAGTCTGTAATTTACTAATAAAACTTTGTAAGCTTTTGCACACCCTCTGACTTTTGTCATTCCTTTCAACCACAACCATCTATGAATCTTGGGTGCTCCCTTCCCCTTAAGTGTGGGATGCCACATGGACAAAGACATATTGGAAATGAACTGGAAACCTGCAGGAAACAAATGAAAGGGAGATAAATGTCAGCAGCTTCTTAACCATCCAACATAACATCCTCGTTTGTTCTTACAAGGCAGAAGAACATTCTTGGTTTAACTCATAAAAAGAACAGTCTGCTTAGGGAGTAGAAGTAGGGCTGATCTAACAGAAAAAAGACACCTTGATTTTATAAAGCAGTACAAACATGGTTTGGAGAACTGAACACATTGACCAGATATAATATATTCTTATTGAAAAGGCTTTTCATTTCTTTTACAGACAGTAGATATCTTTTTTTTTTTTTTGATAGAAATACTGTGGATATTGCTTTCTGCTTTATTAATCCCACATGTCTTTAGTATGTAAAGTACATTCTATTTTCAGCTGTTGGACAAAACTATATCATATACAGTAAAAGAAATCTGAATTTCATTAGATTTTTCACTACCTTATTGTGTGATATCTTCTCTCCCTCTGTTTCTCCAGGGAAATTCTTCTGATTTTTAGGTGCTCAGCTTATATGATAGTCCATTCCCAACATAATTTTTTATTTTCAAATGGAACATAATGTAGAAATTCACAAGCTAGCCCCTGACGTCCCATGGCTGTGCTGTGATGAGACTGCATCTCAGCAGATAAAAATTACCTTGTTAGGCCAACTGAATACAGGCTTGTTTCTAGTGTACTCCTTTAGATTTTGGAGCCTAAATGCTAGGCATTGGTATGACAAATGCTGGTAAGCCCTTCTTTGGATCAAGTTTGTATCTGTCTACTTGAATATTAGACACTCATATAATGGAGCTGAGATGGTTGACACCATATCACATCATGCTTTATACGGAAAAATCTGGAAACTAAAAGTTGGAGATATCAAGGGAATTTCACAATATACAATGACCAATTCAACAAGCGATGATTTTCAGTGAGGTCTGAGTAGAATAAGATGAGGGTCAGAAAGGTTTTTCCAAGTATGTCTAATTCTTGCAAGAGATTGCTAAACTTATCAATAAATAAGGGTTATGACAACTTTACTACCTAGATGTCCTTAGGAAGTCTCCTGGAGAAATTAACTCTACTCTCTTGCAAGTAATTTGACACAGTTCTAGTTTGCACACATCATAAAGAAAAAGCAAAGATACTTCTAGCTATGACATCTGATATGCTATAGTATATAAGACTCGCTTAGCAAATTATTCAAGGGATATTAATTTTAAACATCTTTTCTACTGAATGTCCAAATAAATTTAATGTTGTCAAGGTGATTAATTCACTCTCAATAATAGCCATAAATGAATTTAAAGGCACTTCTTTCAATTCAAATAAAATGAGTAGAAAGCCAGAGGAGACAGTTGTAACACTGAACTACCATCTTGGAATTAGCAACAAAATGTAGGATAGAATACATTGTTTCACATTGCCACTACATAGCTTATGAGTGACTTAGATTTGGAAAACTTTTCAGGTCGGTAGTTCTGGAATCCATCTTTTAAAAATAAATAACAGCTGCTATTGGTTCAGTTTCTAAACTATTTAAATAATTTTTAATGGCTGTATCTCCTCTTGGTTTGATACTTTAGATTTTTAAGAGGTTGTTTCAAGTCATAACATGTGAGATAATTTTCAGTTACTTTTTTTGACACTATTTGATGTTGGTTTCAGTGTTTTCTGACCCTCTACATTCCTCTCAGTGTCTAGGGGCTAAACTCATTTAGAAGATCTACAAGCAACCTTTAGTCACAAAATGTCAGGAACAGAGGTACTGCACAAGGCTCAGAATTTTGGGCAAACACTTCTGAGTGAAAAGTCATAGTGGTTGATAGTCCATGCTCCTTACCCAGCACATGAGTCTAGAATATGTGCCAGTGCAGTCACCCATACTGAACAGGTAATGCTCTCATCTTCACTCACACAAGTATAGGACACCTTTGGTCAGAAATACTACACTTTACATTTGGTTTCATAATGGTATGGTCTGGACATTTAAGTTTCTGACTGTGATTCCTGATAGACTTTTGAAGGGAAAATAAACTGCATCTTTAAGATTTAGAATATCTGGTTATTATAAGAAACAAATGAATGGAGAACAAAAGTTCGAAAAACATGTTTTTGCTATTGTGTGGCAAAACATAATCTAATTTCCTGTGGAAACAGGAGGTAATATTTACACATACACCAACAATCAATCAGCAATGATATCAGAGGGGGGGTGGGGTAAATTAGAAATAGTGACTTTGTTTATATTTACATTCAAGTTGTGTAGAGAGAGCTTACCACAACAAGACAGTAGTCCATAGCTGTGGACAGTAATCCAAGATATCATTTTAACTGACCTTATTTACTTTAGTGGCAGGCATCCAGGCTAAGCAGGACATACGGGCTCCAAGGCAGAGGATGAATTGTTCCATAATAAATCAGGTTTACTCTGACTTCCAGAATTATCAGAGTAACATGATAATAAAACTGTTACTATTGCAATAATTTTGCTATTGCTATTGATAGCAATAGCACAGTATCAAGGAACAAGCTTTTTTACTCCTTTAGTGGAATACATGCAACACTTTTGCATTGCTAAGAAAAGAAGGGGAGAGATAGAAACTAAATGTCTTTTTAAATCAGCCATTAGTTCTTCACAGTTGTAGCTTCTATCAGGATTTGACTTTATCCATTCCCTCTGCTTTTCTAGATATCTTAAGATGAAGAACTGCTGCAGCTTCTCAACACCTCCAGCAGGAAGAGAACAGGGGGTTCCCACTTCCAACATCTTTCCTACCTTCTATCAGATCGCATTCAAGAGATATACGGATATAATTCAAGAGTTCTATTATTAATGGAAAAAGAGAACCCTTATAAGTAACTGCTACCTATAGTAAGCACTCTGTTCCCTTTAGTAATTGCAGGAGTTTTTAAAGGTATTTTAAGTTCTGCTTAAGCTCATATTATCCGTCTTTCACACAAGGGAATAAGCTAGTCAGCTCTTTTTGGTTATAACAGCAGTTGTTAATCTAAGTTGTTATATGTGGTATAGGATATTCCTCAGAATCTACTTTTAATACGGTAAATCAAATAGCTTAAGATAGAACTTCAATAGCAAAGTGTCTTCTTTGTTTACTAGGATTGACTGAAGTTTTTCATGAGCCTTTTCTGGTTTTCTTGGGTTTGGCCTGGTGTTTTATTCCACCACACAAATGGTGGCTTTTTAACAATTGGTTTTGCTGGTGTGGATCTTTAGCTTCCTTCCATGGAAAGTGCTGTCATTATTCTGAAATCTTAAACCTGCAGATATTCTCTAGTGCTTATTTACTTATTTCATGGGAACTACTCAGACCATATTGCCATCTTTACTCTTAAAATAAAATCTTTATTTTTCAGGACATGCTGTGGCTTTTGAAATTATTGCCTCCTTTCATGGAGAGAGATGCTATAGCACAGAAAATATACTCACAGAAAACCAAGTCTATAGGAGAGAATTGAGCAAGAAGATACACAAACACTAGCTCCCAGTGGAATACTATAATGACACATAAAAAACCAAGTATGCGCAGAGCTGTTTGAAAACTTTGAATCAATAAAAATCTATTCTTTTTTGTTTGACTCTACTGTGCAAGAAAAATATTTTCCAACTTACTCTGCATTTATATGATATAATGAGCACCCAAACTCCTAGACAGGTGGTTGGTAAGAGACTACGTTCTGATTGATGTTTGTTACTAAGAGATATGCAAATATTTTCTTTAGTTTTTTCTTGTTGTTCATGTTATTATCACTTCCACAGTATATGGTCAGACAACCTATCTTTCAGCAAATGCTTACTGGGAAAAAAATGGAGTCTCACTTAATTTTTAACACGTATTCGTGTTTTTGTGTATACTGCTTGGGCAGTTCTTTAAATTCGTATTAAAAAAAACCTTAAAAGACAAAGAGAATAGAGAGATATTCAGCCTTGAAGACTTTTTTCTTGCACAATAATAGAAAAAAAAAAGCTAAGAAAATGAAACTTTCAGTCTCCAAAGACAAAAATAGTTTTTAGAAACTCATTAATCCCAAACCATCATATTTATTCCATTTTTAGAATAATTAAATTTGTATTGTATCAATATAATGGTTACTAGTGGTTTGTTTTGATTTGTTTTTTCCCCTTGGTAAAAACACTGAAGTGTTGTTTTTTTTTTTAACTGGAAAATAACTATTTTTTAATAAGACAAAATAAAAAGTTAATTAGAACTTGAAATACATTTTCAAATTTAATCCATACATGCTCTTGCAATAAATACCAATGGAGCTAATGTCTCAGTTTATTCACCTGAATTAAAGACTACTGAAATAGTGGGGTTACATCACACGTTTTTTATTGCTGTTCACCTCTTTATTGACAGTCATTGGAAGTATTGAGACTCTGTAGAGACAGAAATTTTCAAAGGATAAAAAAACATAACAAGGACTATAAAATGACAGTTCTCTGGGACAGTGCCATATACTAGATATTTTTTTTTCAGCATTCAGTTTAGTGATGCCCTAGTTTACTTTAGGGCCTTGAGAATTGCCTCACCTCCTAATTGAAATTTGAAGGAATCTCCTTCCAATGGAAGTACTACCCTATTGACATATTACAAGAGAAACGTTACTCAAAACCACAAATATTCTCTATCGAAGTAGATTAAGGACATAAAAGTATTTTCATTTGAATTATATATTTGCAAGCAGATTGTGATGGTTAGGCTGAGCTACCCTTCTCCACAGATAATAAGTAAACCAAATTCTGTTGAAGAACACAGATGTTGTTCTACTTCTAGCAAATATTAGCCATTTCTAATCCAATGCGCATATTTAAAAATAGGAGTCAGTATCAGCCAATGCATTTGCAGAACCAAAAGTAAGAATGCTTTCAAATATTAGAAGTCAGAGACTTTTTGAGTGTGATCTATTGCCTTCACTTTTTCTGAGACAGTTATAATTAATCTTATTGCTGTGGTGATTATACCGGCAATCTAGATTAATATTTACCATTATTACACACCAACATCTGGGAAGTTCTGGTTTGGGAATGCAAACCCTTATTTAGATAACCTACACATTTATATTTCTTATTAAGTATCTTTCAAAAAAAATCAATATACCAATGTCATGGTTTGACTCTGGCTAAAAGCCGAGAGCCCACACATAGATCTAAAATTTCTCAGAGAAGGGAGAAAAAAAACCCCGACTTTTGTGATAAGGATTACAAGCAACTGTTTATTAACTACTTCACACAAGCAAAACAGGCTCTAATTTAGAATGCTAAGAATTTACTACTACTACAACTACAACTACTACTAAAATCAGAGCTTAAGAGTTTAAGGGTGAGCAGTTTGATAGTTGTTACAGACACTTTTCTCCCCCCACCCTTCCCTTTTAAGATCCTTCACCTTTCCCCAACAGCTCAGGAAGGCAGGTGGGGCGGGGGGGTTTACAATCAGAGGTTTTCTTTGCGGCTGNATGATGTTCTGCACAGACTTTTTTTTCTCTACTCCTTCTTAAATATGTTATCACAGAGGCGTTGTTGCCTGACCTTGGCTAGCTTAGAGCAGAGAAAAAGTCTAGCAGCTTCTTAAAGAAGCCTCTCTCCTAGCCCCCCCAACTAATAAAAAACTCTGGCTACTTAAAACCACAACCAATTAAGGCAGATGATTGCGTAATCTTTAATAATTAGCATTTGATCTTCATTTGCAAGAAAAATAGTCTTTCCTTTTCATTACAGCTTTAGCTGGACAAACCCTCTGCCAGGAAAGCAAAAGCCCCAGGCAACATTCCATCATAAATTTTATTACATGCATTTCAAAAGAAAAGAAACAGTTTGTACATCATAATATATACAAATGCTAGTAAAAGACCTTCTTTACTAGCTTGGTAACTCATGCATAGAAAATTGTTTTCCTCTACTCCAATAGAAATCACCCATGCACATTTGTTTGAATTTCAATCTTTTCAAAAGGTTCATTTTCTTTATTTGCCTTATAATATTGCCTGAATTAGAGGGGTAGAGGCACATCAAATCCCTAAAAAACAAAAAAAGTCAAAAGAGAACAGAAAATAAACTTTTTTTGCATATTCCAAAGCAGAAAATGATACAATTAACTCATAACAATTTGCAAACCTGACTAAAATAGTCATCTTTACTAATTATTTTTATAAGACCTATAAAATTATATGTATTGTTCATTGACTCTTGCAGGAAGAGACCGGATGGGTTTGTATTGTTTACATTTGTTAGAGGAAAACTGAAAGAGGAACTATTCCTAACTATAAATATGTCCTGAAGTGAGTACCAGGGAAATAAGGGAACTCCAATTTGATTTACTACTCTTTTAACTGCTAACTATAACGGTCTTATTCTCGGAGAATACAGTTCTGTGACTTGTGTATTGGTACATTGTTATGTACCAATCTTTATGTCTCCCAGTAAAGTACATCACTTCCATTTAAATTTAAAGTCACTTCTTCAAACATTGAGTAAACTAGAACATACAGAAGCTCTAAAGACGTCTACTTTTAAACCATCATCCAGAATGCTGACTATTAGTATAGATATCTATTAGTATAGATAAACAGCAATAGAAATCAGAAAATATTTGCAGGTTTTTAAGTTTCCAGAGCTCTGTTCAAGAAGAGAGCAATGTTGACCGAATTATACCTGAGCACTCAAGAAATTATAGTTTCTATTAAGTAAATAATTCATCTTTGGTTTATTCCATTTAAACAACCCTATTAAATTCATAATCCACCTCAAAATTACAAACAAAGAAACAACCCATTATTACTGATAAAAACTGGTATTTTTGGCAAATTCAAATATATGCAGCTCTTCTAGGATCTACCACTGACTTTGTTTTGTCAGCCTGGAGAATGTAACATACACTTTTCTCATCCTGATTAAGACAAAAAGAGGAAATAACAGAAAGTAATAGTAGGGCATTTTTCAATGATTTTATTTTTTGTGATGAGCAAAAAGACATTTCTGAGAGAGTAAGTCCAGAAAGGCAGCTGATATAACTGTGTTTACTCATGTGGGAAAGTACCTTACACTGGTTTTGGTATTCCTGAAATCTTTATACATCTAGTCCCAAATATCTCCCTGAACTTTGACATCCACTTCCTTGGCCTGTGTTCATGGCTGGAAGGTGAGGCCCAGCTACCTCAACTGGTATGGTGTATGACCATAGGGAAGAGGCACCATGCCGTCTACAGAAAATGAGATCAATTGCTGAGTTATTAACACACTTGTATAGTGAATCCAGTGACATCTCCCCATCTTAGCTGAATTTAGAGATGTGTGTCAAAAACCAGAAGCATTTTTAAATAGTGTCTTCCAGAAAACAAGATAATCTTGTGAATCCCATTTGATCAGATATAATTAATTTATTAACTGATATAACATGCACTGATCTTCATGAAAGAAAATATTATTAAGAAAAAAACACTTAAAATGTTGAAACTTTTTTTTTTTTCAATGATTTAATGCTAGTGGGAGTGAGAGTAGAATTAGGTCAACTGCAGTACATTTGTGGCTTAACTCTTGTCCTCTGAAAATTGGCTTTCAAAAGAAAATACAAATAAATTTGCAGTTAATAAAAATAAAAGGAACAGAATGCAAGTTAAATTAATGTCTTAATGCATACTACATTTTAAAAATAAAAAACCCATGTGACTATAAACTCATTTCCGTCACCTTACAGCAAAGATATCTTACTAACTCTTGTAGAACATACCTACTGTTTCATAAATACAAAATTACTACTGTCATCTGGCTCTATTTTATCAGAGAAACAGGTCACTTTCTAAGCGTATTAGCTAAAATCATGTCCTGAACATTTACTCTTTCCACCAAATCAGCAACTCAACAGAGTGAGTTTTATTAACAGTGAAAGAGACTATAGCAGGTGTGGAAAATCCTCCTTGATCTTACACAGATCAAAAGGAAAATGTTTATGTGTTTATGTATTTATATATTTATTTAGGGATTCACTGTTGATGACTGCTTCTCTAAGTGAACATTTTCCCATCTGTGAGAACAGGAAAGACAAGCCTTCATTATTGTGATTTATTTGTAGAAAATGTAATCTGACAAGACTTGTTTATTTTACCATATCTGTTTTTCCTTACTGTACAGTCAAATATATCCTCCAGTTAAACTTGTCTTTCAAGTTGTGTGATAGACTTGAATGTCACTTCAATGTCATATTTTTGCAATGCAGTTTTTGAGTTCACACAAAAAACATGTTGTCTTGTTACAGATGATCAGAAATATTGTATTTGCATTGGGTATTTGGCATTTTGTAGCACAGAACACAGTCATATTCAAGTATTATGCGCTGATAGACTCCAAATACAACATGTATTTTTCAAGGAAGCAAATATATACACAAGCTTTCTATCTAAAATAAATTCAGATGTGATTTAGATCATCTCTAAATGGGCGTTAAGTTGTATGTTAAGAACCAAGTAGTTTGTTCATCAGAGGTTTAAATTACTATCTCATGTTTGAAGAATCACAATCTAGCCTCGCTAGGTAAAGTAATGAACCCTAACAGATATTCAGATCCAGATCAGTGCAGTATGAATGGAGTTTGAATAAAAAAAAATAAAATTTGGCAGCTGATTATATAAGATATTCCCTTCTATTCTCAAGTCATCCTTTTAAAGGCAAGGATAATTAAATCATTGGCAGTTAAGGAATAACTGCAAAATAGATTGGCAAAAATTGGCAAAGTAGTGGATGAATAACTAAATAGATGAAAGGACAGGATAAAAGATACTGTAAAACTTTTGAGTGTAAAGTGACAGTCACAGCAATTTTGGCAAATGGCTAAACTATGCAGTCCTTTGAGTAGCAACATACCTCATTTATGCATTCACTGTTTATTAAATAGGAAAACATCATCTTCTTGTTTTCCCTCATTTCTAAGCTGGTAATGAATCAGATCTACACAAGTTTCTAAAGACAGTGACAGTAGACTTTGAAAGTGCCCCGTATTCCATTGACTTAACTAGTCTACTCAAATTCTCGGCATTCTGATATTCTGTGTTACGTGAGTACAACAGACACTGATAATCTGTAATCACCTGTTTGTTTTGATGTCAGTTCCTAAACTCCTCATTGTTTGGTTTCAAATACTAAAAGTAAGATCAGAGAGGTGAAATGTATGAAAATAAAGCACTTGTAAGTGCTGTTCCAAACTGTATTCTTTCCACTAAATTTAATTACCTCCACCAGGGTGGGTAAAATCTCTAGGTACAGATTGTGCTTGCAGATAAGCCATTTCTGACAAATCTCAGACATAGACTTAGTTTACTAGGAGGTGGAGACAGTTTTGGCACTGGTTGGTTTAGTAGTTAAAGCAACTTTGGAGGCAGACAACAGTGTACATTGGCTCTTTGAGATTCTGATGAGATATGTGTGATGGAGCTTACAGTCTCAGTCTCCTGGCTTGGTGAGACTAGACCATGATCATCAAAAAGGATCCCATCCTAAATGAGAACATAGGAAGCCTGTGGCAACATGGCTGAGTTTAAAGGTCTACAGTGCACTGAGTAAGATCATGCAACTACCAGAATTATAACCAAATTGTTTAGATTTGAAAGAATAAAGGAAATTTCACTCACTGCATGATTTCCTCATTTCAAAGGTTAGGAGTCCTTGCTGACCTACAATACAGGATCTAGAAACATGGCTGGAAGACCATTCAACTCCACAAAGTTTTATGTTTCAAACTCATTAGTTAGGAGGAACATTATGTAACAGTTCAGCAATAAGGCAATTCCATTTAGTGAAATTATTTAACTAGTTTGATTCAGCTAAGGAAACATAAAGAAAAGAAAAAGGAATCAAAACCTACTTAATGCCTTAAGTCTAACTGCTCGCTTTTATCTCTTTTCTTTTATTTATTAATTTATTCATTAATTTAGAAACTAATATACTTCAGTTGTACATTAGGAACCCAGCTGCGAAGGAAGATAATGCAGGTGCCCCCAAAACGTCAGGCAGTGGAAGGACTTAGAAAAAATTTATTTTTCAAAGGCAAGAACACTAGACTTAACAGCATGTGTGTGTCAGGAATGAAAGAATGCAAAACTTTTTCCTTCATCTGTGCCATGTATTTTCTGGTAAACATAAACTTCCATTAATTACCAAGAGGTCCTGTACCAATTGGACAACATATTCTCATGTTTTAGGAAGCTATATAATCTAGTTATGATTAAATTAATCACTTGACTTAATTAATCCTACGTAACTGTAAAGAGTGTAAGTCACCTTCATACTGACTAAGGTGGGTAAATTAGGAGCTAGGTTCTCTTTCTTTAGTAATCTCTAGTAATCTCATCAAAAACTATGCTGGGTAAGTTGGTTAAACACATGCATAGATCTTTCCCCTCTGAAACTTTATCCAAAGTCTGTTTCAATGCTAATCAGAATCAAGTCACAAGCCTAATTCCTCGACAAAATAAATTAGGCAGCCAACTATATGTCCACTCAGTAAAACTCAAACTGAGACTCATAGACAGAATAGCATTTAACCTGTCTATATACAAACCTTCAACTCCTCATCACTTGTATTTGTCCTTGAGAGCGTTATTTTGGATATTTCTCCTGCAACCACAGAGATGTAGGAAAAAGCTGGAGCATAAGCTAGGGATCAGGGAGACGGGAAGGAGGAAAGACTGAAGACTAGCGTCTCAAGTGTTCACCTTAGGCATTGGGGCATGCAGCCAGTCAAGCATACTGCTTTTCAGGGGTAGATATGCAGGGGCACAGTTAGGCAAAAGCTACTTTGTCCTAAAAATCACATTCCTCTGAAAATTCTTCATCTTCCCAGATGTTATGGATGAAGACAGAAGCAAGAAACACTGGCCCGATCCAAAACTTTACAGTACATTACTTTTGCATGCCTTTGCTTGTGCAGAAACAATAAAAACCATGCAAATATATCTCTTGAAGACTCACTAACTGCTCTCCATATGTGGGCAGTCAGTCCACACAAACCAGACCCTGTAAAAGTTCATGAAGATAATCTGCAACTGAGCAGACACGGTTATCATTTTCCTCAAAGAACAGTAAGTTGAGACTTGGACCAAACATAAATTCATCTGAAAAGATGGAATTTCTAGAAGGCTGTGGCAAGTTAAAGGCACACTGTACAGTGTCAGGTGACAGAAGGTCTGTTATGTTCTTGTAAAAATGCCCGTAGTAATTGCTTCTTGTTATCAAAGTCCGGTACCAGATAAAGGAATGAAACTCGCAGCTTCTCAGTTTTTANTATCCCCTGAATTTGATGTCCATCTGTAACACTAATTCAAGATTCATCAATACCCTTGATAAGTTTCCAGGGCCTTTTCTAGGTACTAAAGTCACGTACCAAAGTCATATACCAGCTCAGCTTCAAGTCATGCCTCAGTCAAAAAAAAAATCTAACAGCTAACTCTTCTGCTTTTGCAATCGCTTTTCAAACTTGCCTGAAGTCAGAAGACAGAGTCTGTCCCACCTGTCCTTCTCCAAATACATACTCCTCTATGTGCCTCCTCTTCATTCCTGAATAACTCTAAATCATTTCATCTTTTCTCTTCATGAGAGACTGCAATCATCTCCTTTTACTTTTATTCCTCATTTCTGACAAGTGTTTCCTGACACCTGAAAATGAGCCCTTCAGTCAGACTTACTGCAGGTACCTCTAAGGCCTCTGGAGATCACAAACTCCAATGGCAGAACCCTTTAGTCTAGGAACCCTCTAGGATATCTCCTGGAAAATCTGTTATNTCTATCACCCTCAGACAAGCAAAAGGTGCAAACACTTAGCCAGGAGGAAGTAGCAGACATTAACAAAAGTGAAGATTCCCACTAGGACTGGGACTACCCACCATTTTTTACAAGGACAGTCAATAAGGATGACTTCAAACAGTCCTTTTCCCAAGAGTGTAAGATGCAGGCACGTAAGAAGAAATAACCCTAGGCCCACTATGAGCCTAGGCCCACTAGGCTCACCGGAGACAGAAGATGCTGAATAGCTGGTCATATACCAATGGAAGAGGTGACCTGTGCATAGCCTTCTGAAGCAGGAGACTGGTGGGAAATATGAGGAGAAAACAATAGTAGAAAAGGCAGGAAGAAGAAATTATGTCAATTGAATTTTTTAAATTTTCTTTGTGTTCTGCAAATTTCTCTGAAAAGAATGTGTCAAGAGGTATGGCTCTGATTTAATGGAAGCTGTTCCCACCTGTGCCACTACCATTTCAAAGGAAACAGCAAAAATTGACTGAGGTCATTCACAGTAGTCCTGCACTGAGGTTACAGCTCCTTTTTTTTCCTTGATAACTTGGACAGGACCTTTAGTCAGACAGAGCTTTGAGGTAGATATTTCTAGTACTTTTCATACAAAAAACACTCCAAAAGAGTAAGAGCCCTTTAAACTTAAAAAAAGACACTGAGTTGACTGAAATATGAATAAGACATTTAACTTTTCAAACAGAAAAATTCCAAAATTAGTATGGAATTGATTTAAGAAATTTATATAACCCGATCACTGTGTCAGTGAAGGCATATCTTTGCTTCCAGCAGAAATTTCAGTATATTTAATGGCTTTTTAAAGGGTCCCATCAAACCCCCAAAAATCCCTCTGGTCCACAATAAAAGGAATGCATCTCCTCTAGACCATTCCTGGAATTTTCTTTTCCCTTTGCATTCTTGGTGGCTCCCACAGGAGAAACAATCTCTGCCTCTGTTTACAGCAGTCCACCTGACCTGCTTGTGTTTAAGAAACAGCACACAAAGGAGGAACCAGAAAATAGAGTAGATACTGTTCACTACTGTGACCATGACACCATTGCAGTGAGGGGAAACAGATGATGACTGTTGGACAGGATTTTCTATTGGCAAGGTAGGAGAGGCTGTCTTCTCTGAGGGGTCAGTGCTTCCCTGTGAATCTGTGTCCTGTCTTCCTGAACTTGTGTCAGCTTTAGAATTCTCTATCTCTCTTGCTTTTGCTCTTGCAAGTCAAATCAGAGTGTTTGGAGAGTTATCTTTTGAACCTCTGAATTGGACAGAGTCAAAATCTCAGTGGCTATAGTATTAGTGAGGAACAGCATGATCTTCTATTATATAAGCAACCTCATTCGAATTCATAGATATTTGTAGATTATTTTCTGGCTCTCTGCAGCATCACTGAAGTACCTAAATGCATTTGTAAAGCACTCATTGTGATGTTGGAATTGACCAATTGACTCATGAAGCCTCCTGCTTCCATTTTCCACTTTTCTCCAATGCCAGCTACTGTTGAGAGAGGTGGAGCCCCTAGAGGAAGAAAATTAAATTATAGTAGCCAGGTTGACTGAAAAAAGTTCAGTACAGGCTCCCTCTGAGCAATGCCTGCCAGATGCTCATGCCCTAGGGACAGAAGAGGTGTCAAGGAGACTATCAGATTGAGTCTGCAGTCAGATGTGTCTCACCTTAATCATATGTTCACCTTTTGCTAGTTTGATCTGAACACCACAATGTTTGATCTGTAGGAATGAAATGCTATTTGGGGACCTATGGCTGTGAGTCCAAATGCACTTAACGGGAGAGGAACACAGGACTTTAACCACAGACCTCTAACAAAAAAAGCTTGTCTCTATTGCTTTTGATGGGCTCTAGGAATAATTTTCTTTTTCCTATTGATTTAATGACAGGCTTAAGTACTCAAGACATACTTCTCTCATTCTGAGAAAAAAAAAACAACAAACTGAAAGCCAAAAGTGAGAAAAAAATATACATATCTGTGTAAAGATTAATCTTAATAATGCTCAGACTGATCCAGAACATACATAACTGAAAACTGGAAACACAAATATAGTACTCTGAATCATTGGGTTAATATAAAATATGGTGTGAAATTTTAACTGAATACAAAGTATCAAGTTGAAATCTTGAATGCCAAAACAAGGAAAAGCCAAATATTCTGGGACTGTCATAAGCTTCATTAAGAAAAATGTCCATCTAAGCTTTACAGATGATGCTCAAATTACTGAGGTAAAAACACAAATGGACTGGAGAAACACTGTAAAGAAGAGATAATTCAGAGAGTGGTCTGTGGATCAGTAAAGTGTTGTGTTAACATGTCTAGAAGACATGCTATACAACAGAGCAGCTTGTTTCCTTCTCTGCAGAGACCTCCATCCATGCTGCACAGTGTCCCCTCCTCGCAGAAAACTCAGCTTTTATTATTCATTTTTCCAGGATGATTTTGTAGATCTGGCAACAATGGAAGAATTAAAAATTTCTTCCTCTCTCCCCTTGTACATGTTAGCTCTGTTTTTCCATCCTTCTCTCATATCCTTTTCAGCTGTTCAACTTAAAAGTTGACTGACTGAAATAACTTAAATATGTGGTCAGGGTGCCATAAGGGCTGGTTCCAACACACCATCCTGCACAGGAGCAGGGTAGTCAGGGGGCACTGGGACAGCTCCAGTGACAGGCACTGGGCACCTCACTGGGAATGGGAATGAGTCGAGGCTGGGCTGGGACATGGGCCCATGTCCGGGAAGGGCAGGGCTATGGGGAGCTGGAGGTTGGCCCTGCTGTAGTGTCACTGGGGAAAGTGCTTATGTCCTGAGAGGGATGAAATGGGATCCTGGGCCATGGGCAGGACTTGGGGAGCCCTGGGGGACAGGGACAGTAGGTACTACAGTGCCCTCAAGGCCTGTGAGTATACATTCATGACAAAAACACTGCAATGTCAGAATTAATTTATTTCATACAATTTCGTGTCCATCTGAATGTAAGCACTTGTTTCTCAGTTAGGCCTTCTCTAGGAACATTATTCTTAAAAAGAAACTTCATTGTATCTTTCAAAAAAGCTTCCACTTCCTGTTGAGTATTGTGTTATCCTTCTTAATACCTGTACTAAAATCTCTGAACTATCAAAAGTGATTTGCAATTCATTAGTTTTATCACCTCTTCAAAAAAATAGTTGTTTTAGAGATCAAAGAGAGATCTGAAATCTCAAACATCTGATAAAATTAAAACTAATGCTATGTTAGAAGATAAGGATTGGCTTCAGCATAGGACAACCTATGCACATCATAAGTAGCTGACAAAGACAATCTAAAAGAGGTTGTGATTATAATGAGGTGGCAAGGGAAAACTCACTTAATCCTTTCACTTTAAGGTGTCAAGAACTAAAAGCTTTTCTACATTCTTTCCCATTCCAGCTCCTTTGGACTGGTGTTTTGATGTTGAGGAGGAGGATGTAAAGAAAGGGAAATAAGGACATCATCCTTTTATCTTTTATGGCATGATGCAAATCAGAAAAAAATAATATGTATATGTCAGTATTTCTTACTTATAGACCAGTATGAAATGTAATTTTATATTGCATATGAAGTCCAAGTAAGCAACTTAAAATGATCATATATCATATAGACCCCCCAAAAACATGGTGTGGAAGGGTAAGTTCTCACCCAGAAAGCTCAAGAAATATTGGATTTTTAACTGCACACAGGTGGCGGTCTCGACGAACTGATTTTCTGTAAATCAGAGAAATGGTAAGATGTCATAAGAAACCTGAAGAGCATGAACAGCAACATTTGGTGCATGAAAGGGTTATAAGACTTCATTGACTAAACATCAACATGAGGATCAAGGTATTCACAAATTCCATCAGCAGCAGTATTGCAATTCTCTAGAATTCTTTAGCAACTGAAAATGACCTCTAATTATTGAATAGAGAGTAACTATGAATATGCAAAAAGTATACCATTAAAATTAAGAGTTGCCTCTTGTTGAACTTTTTGATCCTTAGTGTAAATTTTCCCAATAATTTTTTTCTAAAAAGGTATTGTCTGCAGAAGAACAGAGAGACATACATATACTGAGGTATATGGGCAAGATGAGATACGGATCTCATACTGAGATACTGACACATGCACTATCAATGCAGATAGATCAATACAGATAGATTATCCATAGCAACATAGCCTTTCTTCTAGTAGGCAGAGTTTACTCTTGAGATTCTGATAAGAAATCAAATTAATGTCAGAGAAGGCACTAGAAGTTGTCCTCAAATGCTGTAATTAAAGCTATCTACCATACAAGAAATTCCTTATGGCTATGGTAATTGATAATCTTATGAAATCTGCAACAGTTGGAAAATACACATGAACACACATCCTTCTTGGCAAGAAAATCTATGGAAAGGGGAATGTATTCCTTTGGATTTCTTCATTGATTAGCAGTGTCACACATTTAAGCAACACATTCAGAAGATCCAGAAACTTTACATTTTGTGGCGGTTGAAGAAGTTGTTTTTACTGGAAGCAATAAGACCCATAACTACATGACTGACATCTCTGAAGAAGCATCAGATACATTATAGCTCACAGTAAAATCAGAAATCAGGTACGATGCAGGCATTCTATAAGAAAGTCCAGTATTGGAACTTTCATGTATTAGAGGTGGAAAAATGTATTATTGGAAGTTAAAATTACTACTCTGCGTACACAGATCATAGTAAAAGGCTACATGTGAAGGAATTTTGAACATTGAAGTACTGAGGTTTTCTTAGTTGTTGCAAGCCGTTCTGGTATTTATTGTTTGCCTAAACATATGCATAAGGATACATTATGCCTACTCACAACATGTTCTGCTATTTTCTCTTTATCTTGAACATCAATCAACTTTGAAGCTTTTTCCTTTGTCATAATATGAACACATTTTCCAAGTTTCATATGGCATCTGTGTGAAAAACTACATGCATTTTTATTTGGGCATACACATCCCTGTGTATGCACATATGAGGACATATCAACAATCTGAAGGCTAGAGCACCTCTCTTATGAAAACAGGTGGAGAGAACTGCCTGGAGAAGAGGCCTTATAGTAGCCTTCAGTATCTGAAGGGGAGTCTACAAGAGAGCTGGAGAGAGACTTTTTACAAGGACAAGGGGGAATTGTTTTAAACTGAATGTAGATAGATTTACATGAGATATTAGGAAGTAATTCTTTACTATGAGAATGGTGAGGCACTGGAACAGGTTGGTCAGAGAAGTTGTGGAAACCACATCCCTGAAAGTATTCAAGGCCAAGTAGCATGGGACTTTGAGCAACATGGTCTACTGGAAGATATCCCCGCCCATGGCAGGAGGGTAGGGAGTAGATGATTTTTAAGGTCTTTTCCAACACAAACCATTCTATGATTCCGTGATTTTCATAGAGTGAAAAGAAGTAAACAGAACTGTTGAGAAGTACTTTGGACAGCTCAAACAGGTCTTATTACTATTACATAAAGGAAAAATAAATCTATGGCTGTAAAACAATTATACATTTAAAATCAAGGCAAAATATCCCAAAAGTCAAAATTTTTCTACGTTAAGAAGAAAGAATGTCAGAATCTTTGGGTTATAACTCTCTTTCTTCAACACTGGCAATTAAGGACATTTCCTGCAAGTTATTTGAGATGTTCATACATTATTTCCTTACTTACTTAGCTTTTTAGGCTTCATAAACCCTTATCTTGAACATTCAAGTTGGGATCCTTCATGTTCTTCTGTTTCTGCTCTTTCATAAATTTACAGCATTACAGCCAATGAGGATGCACTTACTTAACAAAATGGACACAGTAATTCGGGGTACATGGTCTAGTGCTCTTGTTTTAGACAAGTGAAATGGTTATCAAAAATACAAATTTTTATTAGCTGGGGTAAAATAATTTCCCTTTCTTGTAATGGAGTGATCAACTATAGATAAGTGTGAGGTTCATTTCCTACCTAAAGAGTTCATCTCCCTGCTCCTACAACGTCATTTCAAAGTCAAACAAAACTTCATACCAATCAGACTGGGTTTTTTTGTCTTTAGTGACATATTTCTAAACTGGAATCGCTGTTGGTATTAAAGAGGCCTTTTGAGGACATCAAATAATCCCCAAATTTGGCAAAGTTAGATTTATCATTCTACCTGAAATACAAACACATTAGTCCTGCCCTACAATGATTGAATTGCTACGTGAAAAGTCTGTCTCCTGAAGAATGATTAGGTTCCTTCAGTACAGCACACGTGCCTTCTGACTGGATTGGAATGGAAGTGAAAAGCAAACTAGCTTGATGGTCCTGTCCTGTTTGTAGATCTAAACGTGCTGCTTCCATGTAAGCCAAGCTGCAGCTGTTTGATGCTGCCCCTCACCTACCTGTCACTGCCCTGAGTTGCTGTCTAGCCTGGTCACTTGGCGACACTTTTAAACTGTTCAAGTGACGTATTTTTCACAGCCTCCACAGAATGGTTCTTTGATAACTCTACAGATAAGTTTATATTAAACTGCACAAATATTATACTTTCTAGACAGATACCTTTTATTTGTAGCACTTCACTCATGCTTCAGAGCCAAGAATATGGTCACACAGAGAAGCTCTGAATAATCTTAATCTTTAAAATGAAATTGTCACATCAAAGAATTTTCTGTGACTGATACACAGTAGTGCCTTATTTAGACTGGGTTTTGTCCTCAAACACTATAGCCTTTTATTTGCTGCCCAGCATTTGTCTCATTTAGCCATGAAAGGAGGCTCAACTATCATGTTTTTGGAAGAAATCAGAGGGAAATGAGAGATTTTTGTTTCAAAGTGGGCATACCTTGCAAAATTCTTTATTTTTCTGGTCTTTGTTCTTTTCTATCTGTTATTAGTTGTTTTTTTGGTTTTTTTTTTCAATTTAAAACCACCTCATATATACCACATTCCTCCTTGCTTTCTCAAAATTATTCTGGTTTGACCAATTTGTTGTCCCTTAACATTCACTGTATAGAATTCTTCATGGAAGAAATAAAGAGTCATGAAACTAAGGTGATAAAAATGGAGTTATTTGTACAAAAGTAATGATTCTCAGAGTTTTATGTTTCTTGTGCTTGTAATTGTTTTATTTCTCTAATTTTAATGTTTTATTACACATTCTGCTCCACATTTGGGTCTTGGCAAGTTGGCAGAATTAAGGGAATATTTCTCAAAATGGTAAAATCTTTCATTTCAGAAATAACATTTTAAGTACAGCCACTGTATTATGCAGTTCCCAGCAGATGATTTTACATAATGAGCCTCTTTTTAGTAGAAACAACTCAAAATAACAATTGCTAGTTTACTTCTATTCTTATGCAGTGCAAGGTGACTTTCATTAAGAAAATGGAAAAGTACATTTTTATGACTGTGGCATTAAAATTCCAGTACGGTTTTTCACTTAACTTTAAGAAAATATAATTATATTTCCTGATATAATAATCAGCACCAGATGTGTCAAATGTCTTTGATTAGAAAATGAAGGCTATAATCCCTGTTGTTTTCTTTGAGTTTATATTAGACTGCAATCACAACAATTTAAGGTGTAACATCACCCATTGCTGTGGATTTTCTGAAGCTAAATTATGCCTTGACTTTAATGAGGTTATGAATACAAATAAAAATATACAGGCACCTACTGCTGCAAAGAAAATCTTGAGGGCCTTAAGTTTGTTTAGCTAATAAAAAAGTATAGCTATAGGTCAAATACATGTTATTTTCTAAAGCTTTCTTATCACAGCAGAATTTATTAGGCAAAATCTAGCAAAAAGATCTGTCTGTCTCAAGAGCTGCACTGTTAATGACAAAGACATTGAGTACATATATTAGTTTTCTACACAGTTCACACAGTGTATGAGTTTTTTCTTCGTTCCAGCAGTTTAAAATTCATGTTTCCCTAAAAGAAAAAAAAAATTGTTCTTTCAGATGTCCTTTCTTTATTCCTTTCTTTCAAAGGAGGCAAGGAAAGAATATATATTAAGCTATTTCAAATATTTCTCTTGTTATTCACAAACATAATTTGCACTTAAATTATTTGGGTATTTGGGTATTAAGTATATAATAAAAATCAATAATATAATGAAGTTGAAATAACCACAGTGATTGTTGGAGCTGAGCATTTTCATCACATATTTATTACCTTCCCTTCCTTTCATCAGCTTTTTGTAAATATTTTAAATGCACTTTAAATGCATTTTAAATGCATTAATCAGACTGTGCATGGATTTCATAAACATTGCTGCATTACGTATTCTATTTATAGATGCAATATTTCTCATACAAAATATTGATTATGAAAAAACCCAACTTAGGGTTGAAAAGGTTGTTTCAGCCAAGTTTAAATAAAGTTTGGAGGGATAAATGCATTCAAGAGAAAAATTTACAATGAGGTGGGATTCCATTTCTTAACATCTGGTGTCATTGGAGATGCCCTAAAGAAGTTGAAGTATTTTTATGGATCTGACAGATAAGATATAGACCTCACAGAACTGTGCGCTTTGGAAGAGCAGCACAGCAGTTAGGTTAAACACCCCACATCCCTCAAAATACAATTGGTTACTTATGTTTGGGCAACTGAATGTGCTTTAGCCACCAACTTTCTAATGTGCATAAAATTGCTTTTCTTTTTATAAGCCATATGACTTTTTGCCATGATTTTTTTCTTAAGAGCAATACTACACTGTATTCATTAAACTCAATAGTTTCTTTTGCTGGCAGTGAAACATTTGATTAGGACTTAGATACATCAGCCACACATACACAGATAGGAAGGACACAGAGAGAAATCTTTATAGCTGATGCTGCCAAAAGATATTCTCTCCCCAATATCTGCCACGTTTTGTGGTCACTCATGCATATTTTATTGATAAAAACACATTCTTGATTTCCATCTACTTTTTCTGAACCGGATGCCTCTCTCATAGGCTATTTTCACTGCAAGGACCTTTGGCACCAAGAGGGACAAGTTTGCTTTGGTGAAGTCTTTGAGTGAAATCAGAGTCTGTCCTTTCTGTATGTGTGTATACTAACAAAAAAACTGGACCTCTGTCCTCTCCAAGAACAGTGAAATAATCCTCAGAATCAGTAAAATCCAATCAGATTATTTCCTGGAGCTAGAGACTGGTAAAATGGCGAAGAAAACAAGAGCATTTACTTTGTCCAATCCAACAATTGATATGATATTTAACATATCAGATATGCTACATATGGAAAGAAGTCATCTTTCATTGCCTTTATTTCTTTTTCCTGTACACATCAGCATTTGGCCATTGATCCAAATATCCTCGAACCTGGCAACAAGGTTATGTCATTGTATGCAATGTGGGAAAAGATAAAACAATGGGATCCTACTAACGCCTACTTTAAATAACTGGACTGTCTTCATAATTTTCTTCCAAAATTCATATCATATTATTCATTTTAGCTAATTGGTATTATTTTCACAGAAAAACAAAGTAAAAATGGACCTACAGGCATTTGAAGTATTTTAACTCAGAAGTGCACTAAAACCAAAAGACTTTTCACTATGTACTTCAGAAACATTTCTAGTACTTTTTAGATATCTTGACAGGAGTGAGCTCCTCTGGTTCAAACCTCCCACCTGGCAATGCCTTTGGTGCACACGTGTTCTGCAGCCACGTGGAAGAGCAGTGAGTTGTGCAAGTCCAACACTCCCCTTGGCAGCTCGGGTGCCTGGACGAACTTGTGTCCAGGCCTCAGGGGTGCAGGGTCGGGGATGTTTCATGACTCACAGGTTGCTCTCCGGTCCCCAGGGCAGGCGCTGTTCTCCAGGTGTCCCCTTTCTCGGCAGCGGGGGCTCATCTTTTCCAGGCACACTGGTCTCCCCTCAGTCTTTCAGGTGGGTGCTGCTTCAGGTGGTTTCAAAATTGTGGTCAGAGTGAGGAGAGGGGGAGGGCAAGGGACTTCCAAGCAGAGAGGCTTCCTGCCATGTCTCTTCCTTCTTTCTCTCCTAAAATAAGTCTTTTTGCTAGCATCTTTATAAGTTTTTTACACATGAGAAATGACATGTAGGCTTTCAGGTGTTTTGAGAGATAAAGGGGGCCCCTGAGACAATGTCAAAACAAATTTTAAGGAATTATTAGTCTTTTACATGTGGCTCTGCTTAATATCAACACAATTTTTTTAATTTTTTCTTTTAGTCTTATTTTTGGAACACTGTTAATGTGCATCAACTAAGAAAGACAGAAGTTTTGAACTCTTCCTTGTACATAGCCTTTTCAGGTATGAATGATTTTTCAGTAGTATCATAGGACTGGCAAGAAATCCTCTCAATAGATATATGTCCTAAAGAAATGCCATAATTACAGGGGCTGGGACTGGTTTATCACTAGGAGGGTATAACCAAAAACTGTATACTCTGTACTCTCTATGTCATTCCTGATGGGCTGTTAATGATAAATCATTAGGCAACAGCTGCCCAGAGCACACTTCACACCTCAGGCCACAATAGATAAGGAAAGAGATCTGGGGAGACATTAACACCTCCACACCCAGCTGGAGGGTCCTCCCTGCTAATGGGCCCAGCTGCACTGACACAATAGGCACTTACAACGGCCCACATCATCAAAGAATCCAAAATATCCCAGGACTCACAGAGGTAAAACACCCATTGTGAAACTCCCTGCCCTAGGAGAGGTACTGTGCATTCCCACTTGAACCTGGGCATATATAATCTGTGGGGTTTGGGACTGGGGCACCACCTCAGCAGACCCAGAAGGGAACAGAACTCCAGCAGGACTGTGGCTGCCACTCCAAAGGAGATTGCTACCATTTCTCCAACAGAACTGCTGCCTTCAACAGGACCATCATCCTGGCTACCAGGTTTTTCCTTTCCTTCTGCTCTGCACCCGGGGGCACTACGCAGTGCTGGGGCAGGAGTTCATGAGCACCGTCCTGTTCCTGTCCCAGGCGTGCTGGGTTGTACTTTGTCCTTGTGGGTCAAAGCAGTTTTGTTATCTTGTGTCATTGTATGTATTGTGATTTTTTTTATAGTAAAATTGTAGCTCTGACTTGTGGTCTCTCCAAATTGGGTTCATTTCTCCTGACAGTTTACTTTTAAACCAGCACAAGAAGAAACCTCTGTAACAAACTCCAGAATTATTTAAAATTTATAATGAATCACCAGGAATCTTGATGCAAAACACTAAATCTTCATCTAACTATCCAGTCCCCAGTCTTCAAAGTAATTGCTAAACATTTAAAACCAACAAAACTAATGAGTTTCAACAGGTAAACTTTCACTCCTCATAGAATTTCTACTATTGAAAATAAAGCTTATAAGCCTTTATAGTTTAAATTTTGGTACACTAATGGTTATACCACAGAGACATGGGCCCATGATAACCTCAGAAAGTTCACCAAGGCCAAGTTCAAGGTCATGCACCTGGGGCACAGCAATCCTAAGCACAAGTACAGGATAGACAGAGAACAAATTGAGAGCAGCCCTGAGGAGAAGGACTTGGAACGCTGGCTGGTGAGAAGCTCAACATGACACAACAGTATGGGCTTGTAGCCCAGAAAGCCAATTATATCCTAGGATACATCAAAACAAGTGTGACCAGCAGTTCGAGGGAGATGAATCTTCCTCTCTTGTGACATCCCACTTGGAATGATGCATCCCACTCTGGGGCCCCTTGCATAAAAAGGGTAAGACAGGAGGGAATGGCTTTAAACTACAAGAGGGTAGGTTTGGATTACATATTAGAATAAATTTTTACTGTGGAGGTGGTGAGGCACTGGACCAGGTTGTACAGAGAAGTTGTAGATGCTCCATTTCTTGAAGTGTTCAAGGCCAGACTAAATGGAGCTCTGAACAACCTGGTCTATCTTCCAATCCAAACCATTCTGTGATTCTATGAGTATATGTAATAAATTTATTCTCTGTCACTGAATTCTGACAGTGACTTAGAACAATGATACTTGCGTCTTCTAAGCTATGTTTATGTTCTATCACACATACAGCTGGCTGAAATCTAACATGAATATATCATTTAGGTGGCTTCTGCTTTCTTAACCCATATCATGATGCAATAGAGGTTATAAACCAGAAAATTTCTAAAAATATCCCCAAAATTTCCCCACACAATTTTAGAGGAATATGACAATCTCTTGCTGGAAAATTCTAACAGTAGAATTAGCACTATGTCTTTGTCTGCAGCTTGCTGTTTTTAAGTACACCAATAAGATTCACAATGCTGTCTTTTCAAAGCTTGAAAATGCAATGTCTAAATTATAGCTGCTGTCTAAAGACTTTTCTGTGTTTCTTTACGGTCTGATCCTAGCCATGAATACCATATCCTGACCAGGAAGCAAAACAAAAAAAGATACATGCCTTTTTTTTTTTAATATAGCAAAATAGCTGTAATGTTTCTAATGTTTTGTCCAGATGTGCCCTGAAATGATGTTCACTAAAGCTAAATGTCTCAGCAC
This sequence comes from Calyptomena viridis, assembly GCA_013390005.1. Classification (NCBI taxonomy): domain Eukaryota; kingdom Metazoa; phylum Chordata; class Aves; order Passeriformes; family Eurylaimidae; genus Calyptomena; species Calyptomena viridis. Next base: position 93,316 of record WEIV01030213.1, read on the forward strand.
GCTTTCTTTGTAAGTTATCTTTCAGTTGAAAAATTATATCATTGTCGCTGGCAGGAAAAAAAGTCTTGACTTGCGTATTTCATTCTCTACTGACAGCGAAGTTTACAGGTGAAATATATGATATCTCCCTGAACTCAGGCAATCCTAGAACCCTAGCATACCACTAATTAAACTACTATGAATGAATAATTCTTAAAGTAGCCACAGGAAAGTGTCTGAAATCAGTTGTCTCTAGACTTAATAACGGAAATTGATGATGCATGTCTCAGGTATCTCTCAGGTAGTGATGCAATCAAGCTGCTCTTGTAAAAGACCATGTCTAATCCATACCTTTCTGACTTGAACATTTTGTCATGATAGAGTTCCCATTAGTCTTCAATACCATTTTTACTGCTCTGCTGAGACAGAAAACATTCATTTTAGCTGGTTGCAGCACCTGCAAATCAGCCCTTATGATATACTGAAACACATGAAGACCATCTGAAAAAACAGCTGGTGAAAGGATTTAAAATGGGAAAATATATTTTTTATTTTTGTCAGAAAAGGATTGAGAAAAACCGTATTTTGGTAAAGTGAAGTTTTCAATAAAGCTTTCAACAAGAAATATTTTTTCAAATATTTGTTTCAATAAAGTCAAATGTTTTCTTTACTTCTTAAACAACATAACTTATAATAAATGTGTAACGAATTACAGATTTTTCTAGTAATGGATACAGCATGTTGCTATTACTGTAACAAAATTACAATCTCATTAAATATTTCAACTACATATTTTGAATACAACTGTCAATGACAATGTTCTTAAAGGTCTGTGTGTAATGACTATATGGTCTAAAGGAGGCTAAATGAAAGTGGTATTTGGGTCAACAGATCAGAACAGTGAACAAACCTATCTGGAGAAAATGCTCTGTGAGGGAACTTTAGACGGGAATCAAATTATACCATGCCATAAAAATCTTAGATTTCCAGAGAATTTTTTTCTCATCTTTCTGAAATTTTGGGTAAGCCAACATTTAATAATTTCACTTTCAGTTTTATGTATCATGTAGTTTTTCTTTTGTTATATGGCTAATGGTTCAGTTATTTTCTCAAGCAGTCCTTTCTCACTGTGATACTAGATAAGTAGACAATTAGCAGCAGCGCTTCCCAGTGTGTTTCATGATATTCTTATTGTCTGTGTCCTGAATTGATTCAGAAGTCCAAGTACTACTTCGAATAAACATGTTCAGAGTTCCTATTATCCCATTTTAATTAATTTTTTTAAGTCTAAAATGTTCTTTTAAAAGATATCTAAGCAATGTCGAAGAAAGTAGGTCTTCTTTCTACTTAGAATATCTTGCAGTAATTCATCTAATTGATTTAAGTATGAACAAATAAATTTCAAAATGTAGCTAAATAAGTCTTAAAGGCTGATGGTCCGTTGGTAGTGTAAATTAGGGTCAGCACACTTTCATGGCAACAACCCAATTATGTGATCAGGAACAAGCTTTGAGTGATGTTCACACAGAAAGTACAGAATCTTTGTTGCTCTCTGTTGCAAAACTACTATAGTCTTTTCTAAATGTGGGGGTTTTTTTCAGAAANTATTATATATTAATACATTATAGGTATTATTAAAATAATAATGTTACTAAAATTAAGAAGTAAAATAATTGTAATGATTTAAAAAATAAAATGTGAGGGACTATTTTTAAACTGTCCTTAATCTGTTTTCTTCTTTTTTTCCTCCTCTTCTTTTGCTCCACATTACAATTTTTCATATGAAAACTGGGCCTTTCTCAAACACAATTGTAATTATTGGTGCTTCTTGTCTTGGTCCTTTCAAGTTCAGATATTTTCAAGACATTTCAAGAAGTAGAACTAATAAGGATCTAATTAGAATCTAATCTAATTAGGGTGTGTCTCTCCATATATATTAAGAACACTGTTAGGACTTGAATACTTATACTCTATTTTAACTTGCTTAAGATAGCTCTTGAGAGAATTAACATGCATCTGAAAAACAAACAGTCTGATAGTAGCTTCAGTAGATTTCATTGCTCTGTATGCATTCCTACTATTGTCTTCTACTTCCACATTTTGCCAAAACAGAATGGCAAAAGGAACAACTTAAAAGCCCCAAAGATAAAGGCTTCATTTTGCTTTTGGATGTCTTACTAAAGCACAGACAAAACTGCATGATTTCAGCTAAGGCAGAAAGAAACCTGCAGCTTTGCCAGATTTTTAATTTTAAGCTTGAACTGGAGCTCAAAGTGCTGAAATTAAATAATAATTAAAAAACCCCAAACCATCAGTGTACTTCTGGCCAGTACCATAAAAACTGACTAACAGTTCATCAAGAAACTGTCCAAAATGGAATAAGCCCTTCTAGAAGACTTAGATTGAGCTGTTCTTCGATATCTTGAAGACAAAACAAGAAACTACCTGGTAGAGTAGAAGAGACTGTTCATAGTGGATTACAAATCTCCTCCTCAAGGAAATGTAAGTATTGGAAGAAAAATGTTGGCATTGCAAAGCTTGAGAAAACCAAATGGGGAAATACTGTCATATGAAAGTCTTAATCAAGTGTTTGTAATGCATTTTTAATGAGTAATAAATCATACCATGAAAGTAGAAAAAGATCTGCCTCCACCATTTAGAATTTAATCACCGGCACTTATTGTCTGGCAGAACTGGCCAAGCTTCAGCACCCATTTGCCTAGTATTAGGCACCAATTAGAATTACCTGATACAGATTGACTCTAGGGCAAATACAGATTATCATTGTGAAATCTGAGGGACCATCTAGCTTTGCTGTACATAAAGGTATGGCAAGTATACCCACGTCCCACCTTAAAAAAGATATATGAGTAGGATGTGGAGTCAGTTATACAATGAGCATCCAAGACATATACACATTTTTGGAACATTCAGGTTTAAGTTGCTTTCATCTAGCTGTAAGCAATTAATTGAGATACCTGGCTTCCAGAGGGTCTCTAGAGTCAGTGGAGAGAAGAAAGCATTTCCTCCAGGTAATTCAGGCCATCACACTCATAATGTGGAATTGCACTGATTAGAGGCATAGCTTAGGGTGATGACAGTCCTTTGTGAAGTACTTCAGTTCATACATAAGGTTAGATTGACTACATCTGAGGTTTAAGTATTAAACAGAATTTATATTAAAGCCTGAAGCAACTTGGTCTGTTTCTAATTCACTGAGCAACTCATATAATATACACTGTATATTTAAGAAATGTGCAACATTTATGCAGTCCTTTAGATTAGTGTTAGAATATTCTGATGATTCATAGATAAAAAGTTAACTTATTTTCACAGATCTACTCTCCCTGCACTATCAATTCATAATGCTCAAGGAGTTCATGGCAATCTACCAAGAGTTCTTACCTTTCTGGAACAAAATCTCCCTGGTTTGCATAATGGATTCTGTCCATTGCAATGACTATCTCTAGTCATTCATCTTTTCAGTCCTGAGCATGTCCTGCCCAAGAACCAGAAGGCATAAATAATTCAACTTCTCTTTCAAGAAAACCTCTGGCTTTTGCACTGTTCAACTTCTTTATGAACTCGAGTTACAATCTCTCACAGATAAATACTTTTACAATTCTGTTAAATCGCAAAAATTAAGACAGAGGTAATGATGAAAACCTGTCAGAAGAATTATCCTTACATATGTTTTTGATCTATTGATCAAAAACAACTCCAGCTGTTGTTGATCAAGTACTGAGAGACATACATGCTTGCTCTTTGCATGAAAATAAGGAGCAAAAGATGCAATTAGTATCCCAGTGCTACTAAGAGAAAAAGTACTTGTGCAAAAAGCTTTTTCCTTTAAGAGCAGGCACAATTTTTAGAGGCAGGAAAGTGGTATGAAGTGAGGAGCTTGAGAAGTCAACATGCACATCCACCTGACTGTGTACCCGTACTAGGCAAATGGGCACTGAACCTTGGCCAGTTCTGCCAGACAATAAGTGCCGGTGATTGGAAGCAAAAAATCTCCATTTCAGTACATGAATACTTTGTCTTACAGCCACTGGAAAATTCCTTTTTTTGGCTTCCATCACCATCCATTTTTGTAGGATAGCATCACAATTATTTTTTGAATTATAAGACACTATTTCCTAATGATCTGTATACTTAACTCTTTTTGTATTAACACATACATTACTTTTGTATGTTTCTTCAGAGCACTGGTAAAAATGAATAGAAAAAAACAAAGTATTTAGATTTCACAGAAGAAGAAAGTTGGGTCTTGATTTCAGTCCATAAGAGAATGTTGGGCCATGTATCTCTGGAAAGATGCATAACATAAACAGATACAAGATAATTCCTCTTATTGAAATAATTATCCTGTCCTCCATAATTACAGTTTTCCAAACATTAGATGTCATAATAAGCGCTAAAGAAAATCATTATGTCCACCCACCCATGTGCTTCTATTTTTTATCTCTTGTGCATTTTCTGCAGAAACTGTAATAATAGTTATTCTCATTTAGCTTCTGATTTGATTCAAATACTTTTGAAATCAAAAGCATTTAAGTATTATGATCATGATCTAAAAGATCTAAATTTACATGCAGAAGGAAAGATAGAAAAAGGATCCAAAAAGTAACTTGTAGCTATGATTTTGCACCCTGCTGTTCTTTTTCCAACTTAGTGCCAGCATGTTTAGGATGTGTTCACTGGGGCATTTTTATAAGATCATGCATTGTGATGTCCAAATCAGCGGTACGAGGTGGGGAATGAGGAGTATTTTGTACTAATAGACCACAAGACTTTGTTGTAGTCTTGCTGCAGTTTACTGGAGCCAGGTGGAAGATTCAGAAGGGGTCAGGGTCTCCCCGGAGCAAGAGGTCTAAGAGAGGGAGCATAGTCCCTGAAGTTCACTCTTCATTTCAATCCAAGGAACGACTGTTTCCACTGTAGATACACATGGAGTAGTTTTTGTCAACTCATTGCATTTCCAGTTGTGTACACATCATAGGACAGAACTCAGCACATCTAGAAACCTGCTCAGCATCTGCAGAGCCAGCCATGTTGCCATGGCTATACTGCTGTTCAGTGTCCAAGACGGGTAATTCAAATTTACCTTTGTAAATTCAAGCTTCAGTCATTTCACTACCCGTGATGTAAACATACCCTGAAGTCATGGATGCCAGGCTGCAGTCTACCAGCCACCTGTGGTTTACAGATACTCATTAAAGACTATAGACTAAAAAAAGCACTGTCTGTCAACCCTGTACTCATCTAATGCTTAAATTGCTCCCTTCACACAGACAGAAGTAGTATATCTAGCTGTGCTCCTTCTACTTGCAAGAAAAAAGCTGTGTAACTCATTGTTTAATCTTGAGGAAATTACTTAATCCTATTGCATATCAGTTTTCCAGTCTGCTAAATACTTTGGAATGACAAGGATTATCTATACCAGAAAAAATGCTGTAAACTAGCCTACTTACAAAACAGTTTGAGATTATTAGATAAAGGGTGCTAATATTTTGATACTTTTCTGTCTTAAATTGTATTAAAATGGTGAACATTTATAATTGAAACAGAAAAACCAAATATGGACAAAATTTAAATGCATGAAAATGTAAGCATGGAATCCAAATAAACAGCTATTAAAATGTCATTTAGAAGAATTGATTGAGTCATGAAAAGGCACAATATGCTTGTAAAAATATCTCTAAAACATCAGGAACGTCATTTGGCTGCATTTCCACAGTAACTGTTGGTGGCTTAGTGGGGAAAAGACATTTTTTCTTATAAAAAACCCAGCTAAAAACCAAAAAGCCCTCAAATGTGCATTTCAGAAGAAAACAAAAGTGCAACATCTGTATAATGTGGAACTCAATCTAAAATTAGATAAGAAAAACAATCTCTTGTGATAGTATTAACAAAGCAATATGCTGTTAAAGTGGGTTTATGATACAACCTGAATGGTTTTTAAAATATATTACAAGGTTTTCAGGTGGTGGATGATTCTATAGAGATCTTAGCCATTTGGCCTGACCACAAAGGTAGTGATTCTAATTTTAGTTCTGAGATGTAGAAAAAATTCAATTCACAATACTTGAATATTAAGAGTAGAGATGAAAAATTAATGAGAAATTGAAGGAAAGTACCTGAATGCACTCAAAAGTACTTCTTTTGAAAAAAAAATTGAACAGTAAATATACTAGATTTACTAATTATAGTTGTGATTCACAGGGGTTAAAATTATCCATTGCTTCTAAAATTTACCGTTAAAATCTTGTAGGCTTTTTAAAATTGCTACCAATACAGACATACAAATGTACATAGCCACAAGTCTTTTTGAAAGATCAGCAGTTGTTCATATGCAATAAAAATCTTTCAAAAGACATTTTTTCAGAATTAATACAATAAATACATTTTTATCCTGAACTATGCTTTCAGTCTATGAATATACTCCAGATTGGAGGAAATATTTGGGATTATGATAAAGAGCCAAACAATGCTACAGTTGAGATCCAGTTTGTGACTGTGGAAATGGGACTGCATATGGGAGCGGAATGATTTAAAAAATATTTTAAGTGGCATCATATGCATAGAGTTCATCTATTAATTACAAATCTCTGGTTATCCAGCAAAGGAACAGATTGCTTTCCCTCTTCTCCCTGCTATGAAACTGCTTTATAAGTTCTGAAAACTAGTTATCAACAACTGTAATTAACAGGAATAAAACAGAGTTGCCAATCATTTACCTGGAATATTCTACAGAAATTTTTAAATATTTAATATTTTGAAAAGTAAATAGCAGCAACCGTTTCCCAGATTAATACTGTGAATAATTGCCTTTTTATGAGTACCTCTAGATTTACAGATTTAAACTTGCAGTTGTAGGCAGTTTCAGTCAGTGCAAAATCTGAAGATATGAGAACAACACAGGTAGTCATGTCACCTTTAAGTCAGCTGGTACGAAAAACCCACTGCAAGGGCAGTGTGTTTGTTCAACTAAAACCTATATAATTCTATTGTAAACTAGATCACTAGTCAGACAATTAATAGAAACAATGAGCTTTTAGAAGGGCTGAACATTAACAAATCTTTCAGTGAATATTAAGCTTAAGACAATCAAGCATGAATATTTTAACTTCTGTATTACATGTGGCCTCTAGTTCAGGCTTCTACTGTGAGAAGTGGGTATTCAATTTACACATCCACAAAGAAATAGTGATTTCTATGATTGAAACTGACTATTCAGAGGTGCTTAATTTGCTAAGAGGAGATCTGTATTCACTGAATCAGAGGCTGAGAAAGACATAATTAAGATATGAAAAGGCTATCACATTTATTGAAGAGTAGTTTGGATAAGTTCATTGATTACTGTTAAAAATAAAGGAAGATTTACTGAAGTGATGAGAACAAAAATCAAATTCTTTAAAAAGAAAATAATTTTGGAAAATAACTTGGTAGCCCTATTAGCAGATTCTATACAAACTGAGAAAGTAAGGCACAGGCAAATAATTTGGATTTATACCCAGTCTCCACCTCAAGCATTGCTGAGCTAAATGATAGGAATGTAAATAATTAATATTATTTACATTATTTATTATTATTTAATATTATTTTACCAAATGTAAATAATTATTTCTATAAAGAATTAATAGCTTTTTTTCTTCCATAATACATGCTGTAGCAACATAGCTATAGTTATATATTGATATTCATATAATCTATGATATTGGTCAAACACCTATAGTTGCTATTTTTTTCATGTGTTAGCATTGCACACAAGTTCCATCATCCTTTCAAATTGATGGATTTTTGAAACTAAGTAAGCGTAAATATTAATATTTTATTAATCCTGAAATTGTGGCATTCATATATATTTCCTAAAACACAGTACTTACATTTTCAAAATGTGATACAGACAATTGTTAGTTTACCAGACACAGATAAAAACTGTACACAAAATTACAGTTATACAAAAAGCACAGAGTAGTCTGAGAAGATGTTTTGGCATATTTTCTCTTCAATGACCCTTGCTACTGCTTTTATAATGTAGCAGGATAGAGGGAAAGATGCAGAAAACACACAATCATATGAGCCAGTTCACATGCCATGATCATTATCTTTGCATTACTTTTGAATCTCTATTCAACTATCTAAAATATAAGTCTAGCTGCAAGGAAGTTCAGTGAACACTGTCTTTTTATTTTTGTAATCTTTTTCCACTCAAGTACAAAAATGGGTTAGGTTCTAACATTACCCTGGTCAGCTCAAGATCTTGTCAAATTCAAAATTAAATGCCGTTCACTTCTTTGCAGGACACTGATTGACCTGATGTGTCATTTTTTTTTATCACACATCTACATTGTGAAATGTACTAATCCAAGTTCAAGATTCTTTATCACCTTCACAGCCTTCTATCTGACAGGAAGATATGTAGAGGTAAGCACTGGGTAGCTAAGGTGAAATATGAAGTTATTGATTTTCCAGGTTATAGCAGATTAAGTAACCTGTAAAAACCAAAAGTCATCAAGAAGAAAAAAGGTTCAGGTCAAATGCCCTCATGTCTTCAATCTGAGTTGTTATTTTTGGATGATTAAGAGGAAAACATTTTATTTCTCCAAAAAGCAGTATATTTATTACCTTTCTTTAAAAGGTAGAATGCTAGCAGTTGATAACACACCTTTTCTTCGACTTTACCAAACGCATATAAAAAGATCCACTGAATCTAAAACTAAAGTTAACTGTTTCTCTATAAGAAGAGGCAACTGCCTGCTACCATTTTGTTTCTGTGGAAATGGTATCCAAATTTCCAACACATAATCCAAATCATTACTAAAAAGTGGTTCTTGAGAAAAATCATTATGTCTGGTGTTTCTAATATTCCTTAGGTATGCTCACTCCTCCTTTATTCCTTCCAAAATAGAAGGAAAGCTGAATTCTCAGTAATCAAAGGGATCATGATATTTTGCCATTGTTCTTGCACTTTCCCACTAAAATATATTCTGTTAGCTTGCAATAGCAATGAAATGGGGCCGGATGACTCAGAAAGTCACTTCCAGGATGATGTTCTTCTGACATGTGACTTTTAAAGGTCAACTTTGAGCAGAGATGATTTAGAAGACTCTAGAAGGCGATTACCATCAGAATGAAGGAAAAATATTTTTCTCCAATTTTATGATGAACTTTGGAAAATAGTCTTTGATTAATCCTCCACACTAGCATCTCACTGCTCAGTAATTTTGACAGCAATAGTAGAGAAGACACTTGAAATTTTTGATGTATAGAATATTTGGTGTTATTTTGATGCCCTTACCTTTTGCTTCTTATAGCTATGGAATTCCAAAATAATTTGCAAGGAAAACACAGGTTATTTCTTATACAAAAACTTACATTGTTTTCAAGATTTTATTGAAACCTAGTCAAAGTTTTCAAATTGTGAAATTATTAACTCATTATAAAACACTTGAAAGTCAGTAGATCAGTTTTTCAGATATGTATTTTGTATTGTATGACTAAAAAGTGACTTCAGAGGAAGAAATGTAGAGGGTGAAAACAATTTACAATTGCACTCTGTTTGAGGTGAAAGAAAAGAAGTTGGTCATTTTGATAGCTGCAAAATCAAAGCGAAAAAGAAGTTGGAGTTGGGCTGATGGTTAGTAGTCCTGTGTCATGCAGAAGAATCTAAAATCAAGAGGAGATAAAGTTAATTAAATGATGGGGGAGGGAGGCAGAAGTAAGAATTAGAACACACAGCAAGGGTCACACACATGGATTCAAGGAACTAATATACAACTTAGAATCTTGCTGAGAAGCAAGAATAATCAGTAAAATAATCTCATGTAAGAAAACCCCAGACTCACTAGGGTCAAACATCCATATTTATCCAGATGTTACTGAGCTTCTCAAAGAGACTAGTGGCAATATTACTGGGCTGGCAGCTGAAGTTAGCTGCCACTTCCAAGGTAAGAGGTATCAGGGTGTCAAGCTGCAAACCCGGACATGATCCCTCTCAGAAAACAGCACTCTGGTAAGGATGACACCAGGTTGAACATGTGACAAAACTTTTCAGCTCTAGATCCTGTTTAGAATCCAAAATCAGTCTTCTTTTCAATACACAGCTTATATTGCTTTGGAATTGCTTTCCTCTCCCTCAAGCTCTGCTCATCACAGATTCTTCCTCTCTTTTGCTGAGATTTCTGTAGCATTCTCCTTCATGAGAGCCTTGTCATTTTTTGAAGATAAAAAAGGGTCCACATAGTAAACATAGGGCATTATTGGTTTTATCATTTTATCAGAAAAATGTGAAGACCCTTAAAGTGGTAGAATGTAATTTCCAAGTGTGACATTTGTCAAAATCTTTGGATGGCTTCTTTTTCCTGCCTAATGCACTATTTTGGATCGACCTGTAATATGTCACAGAATGAAGAAGAGTTAGAAGACAGTATTTCACACATTCAGACAATCTCTGAAATGTTTGGAATCTGTTGTTATATTTTACTTTGTAATTACCTAGTACTTTGTAGCCTGTCTCTTTTTATTGTTGACTGGCTGCATTGGGTTTATGTGTGTGAACTGTGTGTGAACTCTACCATGAACTGTAGAAAAGAACCCACTAGACAATTGCACACATTTTAAAACAAACAAACAAAACATGCATTAAGCAAAGCATAAAAAGTGCTATGGCAATCCAGTAATGTCTAGGGAACGGGAGAATATAGGCATCTAGTCCTGAATGTGAGAATTAGAGCAGCTGTGTTTTTCAGAAATAGCTGAACATACAGAAGTACAACACTGAGCTGGAACTTAATAAAAAGACATAGTGCAACCTAGGTGGTGGAGAATAAGTCAGGTGTTCTTAGGTCAACACACAAGTGAAAGAAATCTTCCAGCTAGGAAGTTTTCTGACACGAAATGGTTAAGTACAGGGATGCCATCTGAGCAATATGACAGGGATCAGACAATCCAAGCTATATTTAAAGAAAAGTCAAGAGTATCTCCGTGAAGAATGCATGAAGGTATTTTCTATATGAAAATGAGGGACTTATTTTTAAGACCTAAACTGGATAAGCACAGTTAGTAAGTAAAGCCTGCAACATGCTCTTTTTCTGCTCCTTTTATCTTTCCTCATGTAGCATCAATTCTACAATTAAGCAGCATAAAGTAAACTTCCCCTAGACTGCTGCACAAAAATCAGTTAATGTGAAAATTAAAGAACCACTTGAGATCAATGGGAGAGGATTTTAGCTGATGTTATTCTTGCTTGTATTTTTATCAATTGAACAGATTAAGGAGAAAAGATTAATATTGTCTACATTTTATTTACCTCAATATAGACTTAATCAATACTTTATGTACAAAGCTAAATTAAATATATGTTAAATTTTGGGGGGGGATTCATACATATTGAACATATAAAAATATTTTTCATTGAAAATTTTCCACCTTGCAACAATGGTATGCTGTTAATTTACTTAACTAGCTTTCACATTGTCATAGTTACAGGGGCTGGGACTGGATTATCACTAGGAGGGTATAACCAAAAACTGTATACTCTGTACTCTCTATGTCATTCCTGATGGGCTGTTAATGATAAATCATTAGGCAACAGCTGCCCAGAGCACACTTCACACCTCAGGCCACAATAGATAAGGAAAGAGATCTGGGGAGACATTAACACCTCCACACCCAGCTGGAGGGTCCTCCCTGCTAATGGGCCCAGCTGCACTGACACAATAGGCACTTACAACGGCCCACATCATCAAAGAATCCAAAATATCCCAGGACTCACAGAGGTAAAACACCCATTGTGAAACTCCCTGCCCTAGGAGAGGTACTGTGCATTCCCACTTGAACCTGGGCATATATAATCTTTGGGGTTTGGGACTGGGGCACCACCTCAGCAGACCCAGAAGGGAACAGAACTCCAGCAGGACTGTGGCTGCCACTCCAAAGGAGATTGCTACCATTTCTCCAACAGAACTGCAGCCTTCAACAGGACCATCATCCTGGCTACCAGGTTTTTCCTTTCCTTCTGCTCTGCACCCGGGGGCACTACGCAGTGCTGGGGCAGGAGTTCATGAGCACCGTCCTGTTCCTGTCCCAGGCGTGCTGGGTTGTACTTTGTCCTTGTGGGTCAAAGCAGTTTTGTTATCTTGTGTCATTGTATGTATTGTGATTTTTTTTATAGTAAAATTGTAGCTCTGACTTGTGGTCTCTCCAAATTGGGTTCATTTCTCCTGACAGTTTACTTTTAAACCAGCACACACATGTAGGAAGCTTTTTTCTCTCTTATGGGTTGAGGCTAGAAAGCATTCGCAAAAACAGTACCTGAGAGAATTTGATGAGTTGGTCAAAAAGCTCCAAAAAGTTCAAATTTTCACTAATAATAAAAGAATCTCAACATATTTGATGAGGACTAGGAGTTCTCTACAATGCCCTATGAAACATTTACCTATGCAAGATACGTAACTTCAAATCAAAATAAGTATTTTCATCAGAATTACTAGAAAGTGATGTCAGAAACTTCTAGTGTGCCAAATATAATTACCTGTGTTTAGGAACTATGTATCTGAATAGCAAGTAGTAGGCAACTTTAATAGCAGTAGACTTGTAGTCTGAGTGGAAGATGGGTGTTCAGACTGGCTTTGTTTTATAATGATACTACCTTTTCCACTCTCCTACCCGATATATTTGGGGGTTTTTCCTAGAAAAATTGACAAGTCAGTGTTTTCCAATTGTTTATATGATAAATTATATAATCTATAAACTAAAATGCAATTAAAACATTACAATAAACAACCAGTATTTTAAAAATAAAATTGCAAGTATTTTAATTCTTACAGTAGAATTCTCTTTGTGCTGCAGAGATCTTAGTTTAAAACATGTGCAGTTCCATTAAATTCTGGTTTTATGGAGACACATAAATTTGAAGCGCATTTCCCTTCTGATGTTCTTGATATTAAGAACTCAATTATTTGAAAGGATTCTTAGGCACATATTTTTTAGTTGAAATAAAATATAGTGTCTTCTGTAGATCCATTAAAATATTGAGCAGAAATATCAGCAGTACTTCTTTGATTTTTTTCCCCCTACACTGTTAAGTAGACAGCTAAAAAATCTCCCCACAAGTTTAATGTGATTAACTGGCTACTGATGGACATTATGAGAGGATAAGAAAAGACAGATGAACTGATTAGGAAGTTAGACATTCCACAGTGACATTGCCACAAACCTTATGTCTTGCCTAACTGGACTTTAAGCATTCATCAGGGCTATCTCATTGACATGTCAGTTGGATGTTTTCATGTTCAAATACACCATGCTACAGGCAATCCATGATATTTTGAGCACTTAGCTATAGCTAAAGGAAAACTCTCTCATATCCTGTAAAAAATGACACCAAAGTTGTCACTCTCTAGGTTAACAATGACAGTGGGTATTTAGCTACAAGAATTTTTCTGGCTTGCCATCTGTCATCATGTTCTGTGCTTTCACTGGCACATAAAAGCTGATTAGTCCACATCAGCAAGTGCTGCTTTGAAGAATAAATTAAAATACACCAAAAGTTATGCAGTTCTTTAATTGCCTTCCTGGAATGTATCCAAATTAAAATATGTTTGCCTGGATAAAAATTATAACAGAAACCTCCAAGGGACAAACAGCATAGCTTCATGCTATCTGCTTAAGGTCACAGGACATGGTCCCATTGGGACAAGATAATGCTGCCTAGCACTAAACTATGTACCTTGAATCCTGGGTTCAGATTTAGTTCCCACACTACAAGAAGGACATTGAGATGCTGGAACAAGTCCAGGGAAGGGCAACAAAGCTGGTGAAGGGTCTGGAGCACAACACTTATCAGGAGAAGCTGTGGTACCTGAGGTTGTTTAGCCTCAAGGAAAGGAGGCTCGGGGGAACCTTATTGCCCTCTGTGGGGACCATGTGGGGGTCAGTCTCTTCTCCCAGGCAACTAGAAACAGAACAAGAGGAAGTGGCCTCCAGTTGTGCCAAGGAGGTATAGATTAAATATTTGGAAAAATTTCTTCACCAAAAGGGTTATCAAGCATTGGAACAGGGAAATTGTTTACTCACTGTCCCTGGAGGAATTTAAAGGACACGTAGGTGTGGTGCTGAGTGACATGGCTTAGTAGTTGAAATGACAGTAAAGAGATAATGGCCAAACTTGATCTTAAAGGTCTTCCCCAACATAAATAATTCTATTATTCTATATAATTAGCACTATAAGAATACATATGGTATTTACAAATTCCAATGTGCCCCATTTTCCTTCTCTGCACTTAATAGGAATCAATGTCTGTAACAGCTTCACAGTTTTTACAGGTGTTAACCTGTAAATATCTTTCAATGTAAAAGCAAACTTACAGGAAGAAGAGATAAACATAGATTTGAAGGTCAAAAAAGTGTGGTAAACCAACAATTTTTTCTAAGGTAAGTTTTCTAGGCTTATGTATTTCTTATTGAATCGATTTAACCATGTTTAAGCACTATGGTTACAGTTCAGCTACTTAGACAAGAAAGAATATTCATATGCTTTGAAAGTAATTATAATTAATTTTTTAAAGTATAATGTTTTCTATTGGCTAAATACACCCAAAGAACCTAAACCAAATAATAAAAATATACAAGGCAAAAAAGGAACTTGTGCTACCTAAATGTTACACTTTTAAAGTAACTAGGTAAGCAATGTCTTACATAAACTATGTGTATACATATTTTTAAATACAAAAAACATAACATTTCTATGGGAAAAGAGATAATATGGTAATAATTTACATTAAGTTCATTCCCTTTTCTGTCATCCCTTTGTTTTTTATCTAACATCTATCAGCAGTCTTTTCTTGTTTTCTATTTTATCCCAGCAGCATGAAATCACCACAATAATTGCAGCTGGGCTTGCATTTTAGAAAGTGAGTCACTGAAAATGCTTTTTCTTTTGTTTTATCATGCAAGTACAGAAAACGCAAAATTATTATGTTTCAATCACCTGTTTTTAAAAGTCTATTGATGTAAAAGAATATTATAGAAATTATTTTGATCATGAACATAAATTAATCTAGAACTAATTTAAGTTCTAGTAGGAAGACAGAAATTTTACAAAGAGTGGAACCTATCTGCACCAAAAAGGTTATATATCTAAAATATACGTGTGTGTGTGTGTTTATTTTTCCCCTTCCCCAAGGGGTTTGCCATGCCAGCTCATCCAGAATGTCATTGTATGTTTATACAAGTGTTGTCACCTCTGCAATTTGCCTAGGTTTGACTTTATTGGTTCTATGATGTAGCAGAAATATTTTTATCCTTCATAACCACCAAGATAAAATATTTTAGGAGCAGGGCTCTCAGCTGCTTTTAGCAGTCAGTGCAGAAAACAATACCACACCTTTTCTTCAACTGCCAGAAAATGATCAAGCATATGTTCATGCAAATATTTAGTATTTTACACTGGATGTCTACAAAATACTTGATTTAATGTCAAGACAGTTTTACTTAATTTTCCAGTCCTTTAGAGTACAACTTTTTACTATATTCCAGGTCTTTTTGAACAATGTTTTGACTAGTATCTGTGCTAACAGCACTTGGGTAGGATACTCTATCCATGCAATTTAAGTGTCAGGCACTCCTACTTTTTTGAAATAGCTTCAAGGATGTGGAATTTGCTCAACTTTAGTGTGTATACTAATTAATTCTTCTTTTCTCCTTTCCTTCATTTCTTTGTCTCTGTATGTGCAGGGTTTTAAATATTCATCTAAGAACAGTGACATTAACTGATTTCACTCCATTCAGCCTTTGCATTTGAGTCACAATGGGAGATAATATGCAAGAAGTAAATGTTTTAAGGGCTTTTAGGACATATTATAAACAGATTTTTTGATTATGCTGCAATGGTCATGATATGGATGAATACAAGTGAACTGTTACATAAACAAAAGTATTATGGTAATGTTTATTGTGCCAAAACCTTTTACTGTTTGACCTCTCTTGTTTTTTTGTTTTTGTTTTTATGACATTTCATTGGTTCATATACATCTCTTGAAATGTTAATAATACGCTTTACATTTTAAAAATAGCATCAACTTTTCACTGAAAATAAGAAATATGACTCTCTTGTTTGGTTTGTTGCAGTTTGCTGCTAGCCCATTTCAGATTAGTTCTCATTACTGGTTGGACTGTGAAAGATACTCACTTGGCACCATATGTTCAAGAGGACATAAGTCTTACAATTAAATTGTGTTGCCTTGTAGGCTGAGTCTCCGTTTGCAGACCACTCAGTCCAAAGAAGCATAGAACAGATTTTCACCAGGAGTTACCTACACAAACATTATTGTGCTATGTTTTTAAGTTTAGCCATCAAAATAATCATTCCCTTCAACACCAAGAACCTTGTTAGACCTGTTATTTTTTAAATCATCCTTCCACCCTTGTGCTACTACAACTTCTTATCAGAAGGTTCTCAAAGCAGATTTGCAGTGAGCGTGTATGCTTCAGAATGAAAGGACATCTATAAATGCCTTCAGTGTGTTTTGACAACTTACTATTATATTAATTTAAATTCAGATAAGCAGTATATATTTGTTCCTTATACAAACAAATAAAATATAAAAACCAACCAAACAAAAAGAATTAGAAACCTCAAGAAGATGCTGTAACCGGTTGACCTTGGCTGGACACCAAGTGCCCGGACAGTCTCTCGCCCTTCCCCTTTTACCAGTAAGATGACAACGACTTCTGGGTTTTAAGACAAGGCAGTTTACTATAAGTGAAAGGTTTCCACATGCAAAAAGCAAAGCAGGGAAAATCTAATCTCTACTTCCCATTCCATGAGGTCAGCTCATGTCCTGAGAAGCAGGGCCCTACATATTGGTTGTCTCTTCAGTGGACGGCCATTGGAAACAACCAAATGGCCCCACCCCTCCTGTTCCTTTCCTTGGCTTTATATCTTAGCTGACATCATACGGTCTGGAATATCCCTTTGGTCATTCTGGGTCACCTGGCCTGCTTGTGTCCCCTCCGCCTCTTCCTCACAGCAGTCAAAACAGTGGAGTGTTATCTCTTAGCACTGCTAAGGCTGCTGTGGGCACAGATAGACGCAGTACAGATGCTCAAGATTAACTCCCACTTTAACCAGTGAAGTATTTTGTCTCCTCAGAGCAAGGTAGCAAGAGAAGATCATCCTTGTTTTACAAACGAAGAACTGACAGTTCATTTCAACCCAGATAGAACTGCCCAGCCTCACAGCTTGAGCATCAGGCTCATGAAGCTTGCCATCAATTCTGTAGTTCTCTGAGGTGAGAACATCCCTCTCACACCCAGGAAGCCAGTGCCATGGCTGGCCTGCTGCCTGCTTGGTGCACACATGTCCACAGTGCCTGTGGACTACGCAGCCGTGGGAGAAGCCACAGTGCTCCACATTAGACACGGTATGTATTTTTTAAGGAGACACACATTGTAACAGCTACACATTTTTAATGCAGCAAATTATTATGTAAAAGTATTGAAATGACTCCCCTTAGAGTAGTCTAATGCAATTAAGGATAGGCTTTAAATAACACGAGAATTGTGAAGACATGGTAGCAAAATATGACTGGCATTTGAAACGTAATCTAACAAGTAAACTTGTCCCATGTTTTCAAAGTTACAGAGCAGTATTTTGAAGTTATACAGAAAATTGACAAAGCAAAATTGCTTTTACAATGGTAAAAAAGCAAAAAACAAAACAAAACCAACCAAAAAACCAACCAACCAAAAAAACCCCCAAAACCCTACTATCCTTCATGTTCAACATTTTTAAGATGAATAAAAATAAAAAAAACAGAACAAACCAAAAAAATAAGGAAAAAAGAGAAAAAGAAAGAAAAAGAACAAAAAAAAAAAGAATTATGTAACTATTTATTTTCAAAGATGGCAGTGACCTTGATTTCATCTCAATAGTTCTCAGATATATAACAGACAAACTTTTACATTTCTTGGATGTTCTTTGCTTTAAAGTCATTACCTCCAACAGTCTGATTAAACAGTATTCCAGTTGGTGAAAATAAATAAATGAACATGTTTGCAAAAATGCTATTTACAAAGATTTCTTTGAAGTGAGCCAAGCACAAAATGGAAGTCGGATTTTTCAGGGTAAAGGGTTTGGAACAGAAGGGCTTTTCTCACCTCAGATATAGCACAAATGGTAAGTTAGGTACAAATCAGTGGTGCCAAGCAATAGACAAGAGGCAATGGGCAGAAATGGATGCACTAGTGCAGGTAACCGAGTGCTAGAATAGGTTGTCCTAACAGGTTATGGAGTCTCCCTCACTGCAGATATTCAATAACCACCTGAATGCAATTTTGTGCGATATGCTCTGGGATGACACTGCTTGAGCTGCAAGCTTGGTCCCTTCCAACCTTACCCATTCTGTGATTCTGTGAAAAAATAAAAGCGAGGTCATGTTCAGAATGTTGTACAAGACAAAAAAGAGGATTTAAGACAAGAGATTGTATTATACAGGAAAAGTTACATGATTCATAATGACATGAAGAACATCAACATAATTAATGCAAAGAGAGTTAGTCTGTAAACTCCCATAATCCTCCAGTATGCATTAAGCCTGAAAAGAAGGAATCATTGCTACAGAAAGTTGGCGAGCTTTAATCTATATCTATACTGTCCTTGATAGTTGTCTTGAGATTCTTGATTATTATCAGTTCAAATGGTGTTGCTGGGGATGTGCAGAAGCTTTATGCTATAGGATAGTAAGCATTTTAACTAATTTAATTTAATCCCATTTCATTTGTGCAAATTACCTTTCAACAAATATTGACTTCTTTGCAATTATGGAGTATAACTTTTTGAACACATTAGGCAAATAAGATTTCAATCCAGCAAACATTACAAACCACTGGTTTCAATATTGCCTGTAATAATACAACTGGAAGAACAAATGTAGGTCTATGCAGATATCTATTTATTATATTCAGGCAAGTACACATCTTACCTTGACCTCATGCTGATATTACTGCTAAAATTGAATATATTTTGCCCTTCGCTGTAAAAGAAACTGTAGAGAAATTGCTGCTGTAGAGATATTGTATGGTAGATAGCTAAACTGGAGATTATCCAAACCTAGGAAACGACATACCTAAATCAGGCTACTATTTCTGCTACTTGATCAAATGACTGAAAACTCATATAAACTGAAGAGAAACAATTTGGATCACAGAGTAAAAATGTCTGCTCTCATCTGGAGTTAGCTTAAACTTCAGGTATAAAAACATGTTCTGAATAACAACTGATCTTCCTCAATTCAAGCCAGCAGCATTTCTGTCAGAAACATTCTAGAAAAACAAAAAATATCAAAGTGATTAAAAGTAAGAAAACATTCTACATTATTTTCATCAGCTTTAAATCGGCTGGTGCAAACTTGTTTTATACAGGGCATTCAAATCTCTGCACAAACTTTTAATTACTAAAAGTATGATTTGTGTTGAAAGCAGGAACAGAAAGATAAAAAGAAAAACGTATTTCATTATTCATTTCCCAGTCTGAGGAATTATGTTTCTGATTTAAATGCAAAGTCTAGATAATTTAGGAACAGACATCAGTATTACAATGCCAAAATTTACTAACAGTTATCTTTAAACAGGAACATAGTTTTTCATTCCATCCTCAGCCTAGGAAATAATTATGGAAACACCCTTGGTTACACTGTAGGCCATTATTTTATTATACTAGTGATCACTGAGTATTTTGGTGTGGGATTTTGTTTGTTTGAATAAAAACATTAAAGCTGCTTTTTCATATTTGACATATAAAAAATATGTGATGTACCTCGTAGTTTACATGTAAGAGCTGTTAGCCATTAAATATCTTAAATATTAAATATCTTAAATAGCTGAGAATTGTGGTGACAAAGAGCAATGGACAGTGTGGTCTGATCACAAAGGTTCAACATAAGCACCTGTGCTTCTGCCAACAGTCTCAAAAAATAGCGATGGGCTCATTTGGCAAGTGATGTTAATTGCATTCTCTTTGAGTTCTTCTGAGTTCTCAAGAACTTGGAGAGCATTTCTATGTTTTAAATTAAGCCTACTCACCTGGGACCAACTTCAGAAATGGATTGAAGCCATTGGAATAATATAAATGGATACCTTATTCTGACTCATTAATATGCATATTGCACTAATCTAAACCCCCTTTATATTCTCTTTGGATTTCCCCAGGCAATCCTAGAATTTTTTCCTCTCATCTTCATAAATTTATCAATATGTTACATCCCATTCTTTAACTTTGTCCACTGTATTAGTATGAAAAAGAGTGAGTAAATGTTTAATTTCTAGGCTGAAAAGTAGACGAGTAGAAAAAGGGACCCAAAGGAACAAAAAAAGCAATACATAAATTACATAATTACATTATGCATCATCTAATCAAATTTATGCTAGCAACATCCGTATGTATTCTTTTAAATTTTAGTAAATGAAAGGGATGAAATTATGTTTAAGGCCTCTAAATGAACAAAAAGCTAGTAACTGAATTTGTAAATTGTATTAATACATTAAAACAGCTGAAAAACTTCAAACCCATTACATTTCAGGAAATAACCCTGTAATTGATTACCTCAGAATGCCTTAACCTAATCTCTTTTACTAACTCTGCTGCTTTCTGAAAGACATGTTGATTATCTATATAATATTAGACTTTCAAAAATACTATCTGATTGCCCTTGAGAAAGAAATTACAGACTGTCTACAGGGAAGGGCTGAAGAAACCTGAAAAACATTTATAACTTAATGTGAAATGAATCTGGTAGTCTTCTGACACCAATATAGCAGTTGCTAAAATTGCACATGGGTAGCAGGTAGAGGGGTAGATTCAGAGAAATAAAAACTATTGGAAATCCCTAAGAATTTGACAATATGAAGACACGTACATGTAGGCTGAGAAAGCATGTGGAAAATTTTTGCTAAATCATTGCCTTCTTCTCATTACTTTGTCTTAGTCTTCCATGTATGACCGCTGCAAGAAGTGAGATACCAAAGAAAACTAATGAAGTTTTGGTCTGATTCACCAGAGCATCTCTCACAAATTTTGCAGCTTTGCATCATTCAAGTTGCATACATCATTATATCTATATTCTCTTCTCCAGAATAGAAAGGGGTGGGGGGAGAGAAGGTTAAGAAAATCCTTAAAATTCAAACAGGCCTTATTAAAAGGAATGCTAAGTTCCATGAATGCTAGCTAGTAGTATTATGACCAGTCATTTAAATGTGAGCTGATCTATTAAATGAAAGTGAAAACTAGTCAGAATCATAGAATCATAGAGAATGGTTGGGGTTGGAGGAGACCTTAAAGATCATCTACTTCCCATTCCCTTGCCATAGACAGGGACACCTTCCACTAGGCTAGGTTGCTCAAAGCCCCATCCCGCCTGGTCTTGAACACTTCCAGGGATGGGACATCCACAGTTTCTCTGGGCAACCTGTTCCAGTGCCTCATCACCTTCATAGTAAAGAATTGCTTGCTAATAGCCAACATAAACCCACTCTCTTTCATTTTAAAACCATTCCCCCTTGCCCTATGACTATGTGCCCTTGCAAAATGTTCCTCTCCAAATTTCTTGTAGCTCTGTTTAGGTAATGGAAGGCTGGTCTAAGTTATCCCCAGAACCTTTTCTTCCCCAGGCTGAACAATTCCACCTCTCAGCCTTTCCTTATAGAAGTGCTCCAGCCTCCTGATCATCTTTGTGGCTCTCCTCTGGATTTGCTCCAAGAGGTCCATATCCCTCTTGTGCAGGGAACCCTAGAGCTGAATGCAGTAATCCAAGTGGAAAACTAAATATCATAATATATTTTTTTAACTAATTCAAAACCAGAGCATTAAAGTATTAAGTATAACCCTAACTCTAACCCCTGGAGAGGGTCCACATGTGGTATATACAATGTATTTGGACAAGAGATGTATCACGTATGTGTCACAGAATCATAGAATATTCTGAATTGGAAGAGACAAACAAGGACCATAAAGTCGAATTCTGAAGTGAATGGCCCATACAGGGATTGAATGCACAACTTTGGCATTGTTAGCAGCATGCTCTAACCCATATACCAGCACATGTGTATATGTAATGTGTTGAGGTCAATGGCTAGACATAAAAAAATTTTGAGATCCAACTCTGAAATTTCATGTTCATGAAAAATTAACTGTAAATTTTCTTTCCATTTAGAAGAAATTGCTTTGACAAAGTTTTCAACAAATCCCATTTAATCAGAATAGTGGACCCATAATTCACTTCAAATGAACTATTAGAAAGGAAGCAATTGTTCTGACAAAACAGAAAGTCCAGATGTATTTTTATTTTTTTAAAGGTGCTTTTGGAATTATATCCCCAAATGTCTCATTGCCAAGATAAGAGGGACACTATGAATTACTTCATTGAAACAACTTAGCTATTGTATGGGTCTCTAATGAAACTCAACATTCTGTTCCTCTCTGGAAACATCTGTTCTCTGTACAAGAAAAAACTTGAAAACATTTTATATATCTCTTAATGAAAGGATCTGTCCTGCTAAACTACCATTCAATGTATTGTAACCAAAAGAGGTTGTTGAACTTGTGTATTAATGGATTTATAGTCCTTGTCAGGATCATAAAGATGAACAGAAATCCCTTAATTTTTTATGTATGTTTCTTGTTGTCCTTCATCAGCAAGGTTATTGTAAAATAAATCAAATCCTTTTGATCATACTTGTGTTTGTGATCTTTTTATAGAGTATTAATACCTTCAAAAAGTTTTGCTAGCATTTAGGAATCACACTGAACTTCCTGAATAAGTTAACTTCAATCTTAAAAGTTGCTAATAATGAAGAATGAGATTTTAAAAAAATGTTATTGGAAAGCAAATTAAGAATAATTTTCATATAACATCCCTTCATAAGGGATAAACAGAAAAGGAAGCATTCTTTCTATGACAAAAAAATATAGAAAAGGTTGCTGTTATTCTGCTGAACAAAACATTGGTTTTATTCAATGTTTTATAACAAGAAGCAGAATTATGGTATTATTCCTTAAAATAAATTTCTATTAAACTATTGGTTTGAACATGCAAAAGCCAAAAGTTCAGAAAGAAGATAAATCAGTCACTATCTCCTACATTTTTCTGCAGTCATCCAGGAAAGGAATTGCAGGCCCAGAGTCATTCCACATCACACACTGAACTCAGCTTACCCCATGGCCTTTGTCACAACAATCTTCCATCAACAAGCCAGTGATAAACATTCACAAAAGATGATACAACTCACTAGTGGGCTCTACTGTCCCTTGAGAAAGAAAGCTTTCTGTCTCTTTCCGGTGCCTGTAGACAATAGTCATAGCGCAACTAGGCTCCTGTCTTGGACCTCTTCATGAGGTGCCTGAAGAGAATTGAGAGAAATACAGCATGAGGACAAAAGTACCTCAGGATAGGAAAGGCTGCTTGTAGCCTTAAAGAATCAGGTTTTCATATCTCCTTACAGAAGTACCAGCTTTTGTTTTGCACAAAGACCAGACTGAGAAGCTAAAACTTCTGGGAAAAGCAGAAGCAATTAGCCATATCACATATTCTCTGAAGACACAAATGGAGCAATCCTAAATTACACTGTTGACAAGTTATGTGGCATTTTATAGAAGCAGAAAATTATTCATCTAAGTAAAAATTTACCTATGAAGAGGCCAGGATACCTTTTTCCCCTTTTCAAATGCCTTTATCTCTGCACTTAACTTTATGACATAATCTGTGTGTGGTCTCATTATTTGATAAAAGGGGAGTTTTTTAGAATCCAGAGAGTTCTCCTGTTGATTTTCAATGTAAATCTGGCACTTTTTATTATCTCCCACCAGACCTATAAATGTCCTTACTTGCTCTGTATTTTAAAGAAAATAGGGTTCCCAAGGCACTGGGTCATTAACTTAAGTATTCTCTTTTCTTGCCCTAGATAAGGGGCCATAGTTACTTAATGTAGGTATTTTTAAGAAACATCATTAAACATTCAGCATGACTTATTAAAAAGAGCCAGAAGCAAAATAATCTTTCAGATACAAAAAAAGTCCAACTTTTAACATATGCAAGAATGGTTAATTAAGCCTGATTACTTTTAAAAAGTCTACAATTCTGATTTTCATTACTATTCTACACTTGAAAACTCCTTTCTCCACAGCCTGGTAAGCACAAATTATCTGCAGTCTCAGACTCTCCCCTCCCAAGGAAGCAGAGGGCAACAGATTTCTGCAGTGATTAGTGATTTGGCCTTTTCAAAAACAAATATTGATTTTTGAATTGGCTTCATGGCAAAAGCAATTCACAGCTGCAAAATCTCAGAATACTGTAGAGCTGATACTGCATGAACATTAACATTTCTATTTCTAACAAATTAAAGGCTGTAGTTCATTTGCATGTGCCTTTTCTGTATAGTTTTCCCTGTCCCCCCACCCCTTGCCCCACCTATTCTTTTCTTCTTTCTAAATATAGGTCGGTAGTCAAATGATCAGTCAATTAGCAAATACTGAGAATTGGATGATTTTCTCATCTTAAAACAGCTCTTCCCTATAGCAAGGAAAAGGACAGGTGCCGTTTGCTGTTAGATTACTACACATGGTGCTCTGTCACTTTGCATGTTTCAATCTATGCTGCAGATCCAGAAAAGAAATTATTAAAAGCAAGCAATCTAAGATGATTCAAGAGTTTAGCTAGTGCTTCCTTCTAGTTAAAATTTATTATTGTAATTGCTCAATTAATAATTGAAAAATAACATTTTGCAGAACTCGAGGTTCTGCATGCAAACCTAAGACTCAAGAGAATCTGCACTCTGAAATACTGTTGAATTTTGTTTCAAAGATATAGCTCAGGTGTAATTCTGAGTCTTATCTCTTCTAATAAAAACAGGCTCCATATTTGCTTAAGAAAAAGAATTGTAATCAGGAATCAGACCAAATAGCTATTTTCCATACCATGCACAAGTATATCAGAATAGGGAATCCACTGCTATAAGTAACATGGTTCAATGTGCTCTCAGATGTCATATGAGGTTATAATACTGAGTAATAACAGCTTAAATGAAGGAGCACCCTAGGAAGTGGTATAACTTGCCAGCTATTCTGTCGCATTATTCCCAAATGATATCTAACATGTTAAGTGAAATAGTTTATTATGTATTTTAAAAAGCTGGTGCCAATGTAAAGCTATAAATTGCAGATCGAATTGTAAATATTTAGTAGGATGAGACTAGTGTACAAGAGACATGCTATAAATAAAAAGTATTTGATTACTGCAACTATGGCACTGGGGCCAGACTGGGCATTAGTACTACATTTAACCTGAAGCTCTACTCTTCTTTTGCCTACAATTAATTCAGTTGCTCTAAACATTTTTTCTTACTTGTTTTTTGCCTTTCTTTTTCCTATTTATTTTAAATTAATCTCTTCCAAAACCTCTTAGATCTCTGGTTTTATATTAGAACTAGTCAAATTATACTATAGTGTAACTGTAGCTCTAATCTTCTGTTTGCATATGATTAATGAATAAGTTCTGATTTCTGTGTATATA